>BLKR01003427.1:0-146286 GCA_011170035.1 Teleogryllus occipitalis | reverse complement strand
TATTCTCGAAAATTCACCATCGTTGATTTCATCTGAACTTAGAAGTTCGTTATCTGAATCTTTATACGATGGAGGTACAGCAGAAGATGTAGACGCTTCACACTGTTGTTTCTCTTTCCTTCTGTCTTCTTGTAATGTCTCGCCTTTTTTTCTTTATCCACGAGATTTTGGTCGACTCGTGTAAGATAGGTACTCTTGGCTCTCTCGGCCGAAGTAAAAACATTCTGTCTTCTTTCAATGTAATCATTTGTGAAGCATTCAGACGTGAAATATCATAAATTGTTCAAATTATTTCTAAACTCCTCTTCACGATGTTTAAAAATAGTGTTTTGTTTTTGCAAAAAACACTTGTTTGCGGTTTTGTTTTGTTTTTTGAAATTTTCTCCATTCCGAATACAAGTTAATAAGATTTTTGCGAACGATGTTGATTAGCTCTTGTCGGAATTCTTCATTTCTCCCAAAATATCATGCACTCACGAACCACAAGTTTAGCACTTGCACTAATTGTTAATATTAATTCGCGAATGTTATAAAATAAAGCTTCAAGCACTTCTATATTTGATGGTAAATTGTGTCCAATTATCTGGTGTTTTACATTAATAATTAATATTATCCCCTATTGAAAACACATGTTCCTCGGCATTGCCTATGACTCTAACATATGAGATTATGTTAGATTAGTGATCTGCAAACAGATATGACATGGTGGATTAAAGTTCTTGTACTGTTAACCTCGGGGCTGACTCAGCGGTGGGTGGTAAGTTTGGACTTGTCCGTCATGCGAGTTCGCGCTCAAGTCGGCACAGGTCAGAAAGCTCCGATCGCAACAAAATTTTGTGTAGGCACGTTTTAAGGTCATTACAACAAAATTGGAGGGCGAGCGTTCAAAAATTTCGAAGTCGGAAAAAAAGGGACACCCTAGTGCACATGTCCTTCAACTCACATTATTCTTCGGGATTACACCATTCCTCGACGCGACGCGACGAGACAACTCACGTTTCGAGTGAAGCCTAAACCTAACGCGGCTGTCATCGTGACGTCAGAAGTGGGAGATGGTGGGGGACGAGACTACCGTGAACTGCAGGCTTCCCCGCCTCCCGCCCCGCTTCACCGCGCTGCGCCGCGCGTTCTCCAACAATGGAGCGCCGCCCCGTCCACCGCCCAGCTGGCTGCGGCGCCCGTGAGGCCGCGCCCTCGCCTGCAACTCGAATGGCAGCGTCAAGCGTAGGTGGACCCGAGGGGCGGCGCACAGTTAGCCGACGCCGGCAGACAACGACACAAACTGTTCCTTTGGTAGATTACACAGGCACACACACACACACACACACACACACACACACACACACACACACACACACACACACACATACACGCAAAAAAAATATTGTCAGACCCAAAGACTTGACATGTTTCTCTATGTATGTCGACGCGCTGAATCCAAATCTGAACCGACAGTTGCGCCACCACCTTCCAGTTTTTAAAATCGAAAAACAGAAAACAAACAAAAACACGTGAAATTGTATTTTTTGTTTTCGGGATTGTTGACAGACCCAAAAACTTGACACATGTTTCTCTATGTATGTCGACGCGCTGAATCATAATGTGAAGCCAGAATTGCGGCACCACCTTCCAGGTTTACTTAAATCGCGAAAATCACAGTGAAAATGTAAATTGGAACTTTCACGGTGGTTTTCCGCGACTTAAAAACTAGTGGTGATAAAACAGCACGTACTATCTCGCCCGTACTTACACGCAAAATTACGCGAAAAGAACTCTAATTTTCGAAAAATTGTTCGTAACCTTATTTCAAAATCTATCTTTAAGGAGCAGATTTCATTAAGGAAAAATTCTTTATCTTCATAATTGTAGTAGTAGGAAGACCCCGAAAACATTTTGGACATTTGCAATATTCGAAAAATCAGGATTTCCAGAGAACATGAGACATGCACGATGTTTTTAAACGTCCTTCACACTATCTGTGCCTCTGTCAGGGAGGTCCAGAGTTCGAGTCCCGACGGTGGCAGGATTTTCAACACTGTCTCGACTGCTAGGTCGAATTCAGCCACTGTCTGAAGGAGACTTCTAGCGGCCGGCTGCTCTGATCGGTAGTTTTCCGTGGTTTCTCCGATCAATATATATACACTACACTTACAGGACTAATGGCCTTGGCAGTTGACGCGCTCGGAATCACTAATCAGTCAATCAATCAATCATGTAGTGCATTTTATATCCTGGGAGGTGGCGATTGTTCCAAATACGAGTATCTGTTCCAGCGGGACATCGCTCCAGCCAGGACAAGCTTCTCTCATGTTTGGTAGTGTAGTTAACATATATGTAATTCTGAATGTAATTAGAGAGGAGTGATCAAGGATGAGGAAGGGTACTATATTGTCGCGATCCCTGGCCCGTTTGTTAAGGCATGGCATTCGCCCAGTATTGGTAGGAGAAACCACAGAGAACTATCAATCAATGCAGTCGACCGCTAGAATTCTCCCACAAACAGCGGTTGACGTACCGCTAGAATCCTCTTCCTGACAGCGGAAAGTACTGAGGAGATATTAACAAATAAAGCGTTAAACAAGGTTGTCCTCTGTCACCAATACTGTTTAATACACAGGCATATGTGGGTTATTAAAACAGAAAATAGACACTGGCATTAAAACGCTAAAGAAGATAATTTAATGATTATATTATATTATGACGATGCAATTATTATTATTATTACTATTATTATTATTATTATTATTATTATTATTATTATTATTATTATTATTATTATTATTGTTACGATTGGAATTATTATTGTTATTAGGAGACAGAGAACGAACTACAAAGAGATATATTACAGCACATTAACAAAATTTGCCAAAGCTACGACATTAGAATAACAAAAGAGAAAAATAGGAATGGCATTCTGGGGCAAGAATACAGGTTTCTATGTTACTTTACGGATATGAAAGTTGGTTACCAACAGAGAGAACATAGACAAGACTACAAAGTAGTGAAATGAAGTTTTTGCGAATAATAACACACACAAGAGAAAACCGAATAAGAAATAAGAAAATAACTACAAGCGTCAACAATTAATGCTAGTTTGTAAGACTATAGCCAAAAATGAGTAGTGGATATAGAGAGAATGAGTGATAATAGACTTCGAGAGACAGAATTGTATTACGTACAAGAGCGAAAAATAACTTGGGAAATACCAAAGAAAAGATGGAGAGAAATGGGGAGAACGGAACAGGCGAAAGTCTAAGTCGTGAAGTGTAGAAGAAGAACAACAAGAAAAAAAAGAAGACAGGGGTTGAATTCGACTTAGCTAAGAATCTAGGGTCCAAAAATGCACCATCGTCGAGACTGAAACCTTAAAATATCCTGGTCAGCGACGCTGCAAAATTTTCGTCTACAAGGACGAGCTTTTTCGTTTGAGAGCCTGCAATAACGAGTGTTGTTGCAGAATCCGCAACCGAATCTTCTGTTAGACAAGGTGGTCCTAGTATGAGTCCCAACCGTAGCAGAATTAGATAATAGATCGTATTCAATAAACGCCACGATACGAATTCTGGAGAAAATCATTAACAAGCGTTGGAAATTTGGGATACAGCGACCAGCTGGAAGTACTCTGAGACACTATATAAGTCTCCTACGATTTGTCTTTTTGGTGGAATTACAGAAGTACTCGAAAAAAAATTTTCGCGTTTTGGTTTTATTAGGTTCGTTAAATAGATATGGAATGCAGTTGTTGTTCATCGAGTGATAAAGTACACGTACATACCAGACAGGCGTGTTACATCACGGGGTAGCATAATGAATAAAGTAAATAAGTGTAATTAGACCCAATGGTATAAGTGTTAATACCCCGAAAAACCGAATTTTTCGTACGTTCAGACCCAGCTTGGGAGCGATGCTCTGAATGTCCGAAGGGCATAAAATCTTTAATGTGCCAGGCTTGTGGCGGGTAAAATAATCCCCGCTAAAATGTGTCCGGTAAAATTAACTCCAATGTCCATTGACGCTAGAGTCCAATGTCCATCAAACCGCATGTTCGGTCGGGAAACGACGCTAGAGGAGGACATCCTATAGGATGTGTCACTTCCTGGCGGTTTAACATAGGAGTCAAACATTGTTGGCAGCGTTGGAATCAAGTGCCAAATTCGAAAATTCCCCCCAAAACAACCCATGTCGGGAATGCGCAAGTTTGAAGAGTCAGGATAGTACACAGAAACAACGTATGTGCGGTAACATTTGTTACGTGTACAAGCAATTTACACGGCATATGTTGGAAAATATTTTATTAAATTATAATGTTCACATCCACTGTAATGTACGTGGGAGGAATTGTTGCGTTAGTTTCAATTGGACCGAACATTCCATTACTTCTATTGTAGAGTTTTATCAAATCTTTAGAATATGGTCTCTTGACTATTTTTTTAATTTAAAAACTATATATGGATTAAACAAATGATATTCACAAATGGCCCAGAGTTTTACAATGTCATAAATTTGACTTGATTAATTCACCAAATTAAGTAAACAAATTATAATTGTTCACGTAGGGGAAAGTCGGATAAATGGGAAAATGCTGGTAAACGCCTTCTTTTGTCATGTTGATTACGTTCGCGTCTCGCCTTTTAGCGAGCCATGTTAGAAATGATCGTAAACAATGTTTCCATGCCATGTCGACGCGACCAAAGACATTTGTAAATTCGTGAAAAATATAAATATAAAAACACTACTCTTCTAAGTTTTTGCCCTTGCTTTTTGCACGTTCGTAATTTTACTATTTTTTAAGGATAAATAAAAGATAAATTCATAAAAGTGTTTGTTGAAGTAAAATCTGTTATCGTGTTAAGGCATTTTATAATAAACATACATTGTGTTACTAAAATGCTTGTATTAAAAGAATAATGTCAATCGGGAAAACGGGAAATGCTACGTCGGGTAATCCGGGAAATGTCAAAACGTAATGGTGAGGCGTATGTATAACATTTCGGTTTATTCCTTGTCAAGAGGTCTTGGGCTCCCCGCGAGACTATCTCCAATTTCGATGAAATTGTGTACGCGGAACCCTACATGTCTCAAATGAAATTTCACGAAATTGTTACTTCATTGATGAAATAGTTTGAGAGATGTAGTGGCATGTTTAATCCCTTGCGGAGTCGTTACACAGTACGACTTCAAAATTTTTGCAAATTTAGGATACAAATTTGCTTCACCGTTATTGGTTAACAAATGAAACTGAGTTCACATGTACAACTTTTTCATCTCTATTTAATGAAACTAATATCACTTTTGCTTTAATTAATACACAGAGGGTAAATAGAAACAAAGTTACTGCAAAAAAGAGCATTGAAAAAATATTCTACATTTTAACATAGATTTCGCAATATTCCACTAAGAAATGTAAAAAACCGAGTGATACATGGACAGGCGGACAGACATGAATTCTGACTACACATGTTAGAGAATGTAATTTATTACATACAGGAACAAGATTTACAGGAACAATGCTGATGAGATGTTGACATTATTAAAGGATGAAATAATTGAAGTCACCTTTGTCAATTCAGATTTATTTAGAGAAACGGCTTGCGAAGGCTTTGCCGTCATCACCAGTCTAGAAATACTATAAATAATATACAAATTAATACAAAACATTATTAATTTTGGAGATACTTCACATGAAGCCTCATCATTTCGAAATTTTCTCGAGAATGGCTCCTCATTTTTTATTATACTTGCCCTCTGATAACATTTTGAACGCTTAAAAATGGCGCAGGTCTTATTTTCCTTGAAATCTCTGAATTTTGAAAAAAATTAAATAAAAAGTTTCCAAATATTTTTAGAGTCTTCCTACAACTACAACATTGAAGATTTGATTTTTTGTGAATTAAATATTTTTTAAAAAACAGATTTTGAAATAAAGTGTACTATTTTTCGGATATGAGAGTTCTTTTTACGCAATTTTGGGTGAAATGAAGGCGATATTTAACAATTATTTTCTCAAAAATGGACCCTTATTTTTGCTTTAAATTATTTCCTCGTATGTGATAAATTACAGTAAAAAGTGGTGTTGGTTCCATTTTTCAGCGAACCTCTGCATTCTTGAAAATTTCGAAAAGTTAACATAGCGAAAGGGTAATATTGATGATAAAGATTTTTTCTTCAATAGAATCTTTATAGTTAAAAGCTCGTGAACAATTTTTTTGGAAAAAAACTAGTAGTTTCCACATTACGTTAATGCAATTTATTAAATAATTCTGAAAAAAGGCTCCTGACTATTATGTAGCACAACCAACATGCTAGTATATATTCTTACATAATTTTGTGTTGCTCATATCCATATTACCTTCCACACCCCAGGCTTTTCAATATCAGGATGCCTAGAAATTCTCACTCCCTTTCGTGAGCCCTGCTGGGATCGAAGGCAATCGCCTCGATCCCCTTCTCCCTTCTCTTCCGCTTGCGCTTCTTGTGCTGGCAGGCTGGTTGAGTGAATAGGGAAGAGTATCAACTCCACTGTATGAACACTCCACATGGTTAATACTTCAAAATATTTATCATATATTTTTCTTGCTGTTAAATATATTAAATAACAAAAATTATAATTATCATTTATAATTTCATTTATGCTATTCATTTCCATTTCTAATTTAGTGTTTATCGTTTGTGAGAATATATTGTAAGTTTTGCTTAACTGCTGTATGTAATGGAAAGTAGTAGAAGAGCTGGAAGATAGTAATTTACACACAAATTTAACTCGCCCTGTGTATTTTGTCTTCTTGCATAAAAAATAGTGAAGATCCTTTTATATTTTACGAACTTATTTTGTATCCGTTGTTGCTTTACCACCACTTTCATACATTTCAACTATTTGTTTAGTAAAACGATCAATTTCATTCTTCTGATGGCGTTTCTTCCCACTGTACGACGGGCGCCGCGCAGAGGCAGGGGCGCGGCGCGCCCAGTCCGGCCGCACAGAGCCACCACACACTCGCACCCCGGTCCCCGCGCCCGCTTCCGCTCTCATGCGGCGGGGCCCGGGGCCGCTGGCGAGCGAATCGCGCCGGCCGCGATGATGTCAGGTGAAAGGGAAAGCGAGCCGCTGGCAGGCCCGGGCCCACCCGGAGAGCCAGCCGCTGCCCAGCCGGCCGCCCCGCGCCGGCCCGCCAGCACACGATGCGGGAGAGCAGCGGGGAGGGAGGCGGAATCGATTGGGCATCGAACGTCCCGGCTTCCTGATGGCGAAAAGAAACATAAAATTCGCGGTTCAACGACATTTCCCCCGTCTATTCTCCGTTAAGGAGGGGGCTCCATTATCTCATTTACGAGGATTTCCCGGCGCTTTAAAACAAATTGCATTCAGTGTCTTCGTAAAGTCATGCGCGACTGCATTTCACAGTTTATACACATCGATCACGAAATGTGTATTGGCACTGCATAAAACAACAGACACGCATCTCCACTGCTACCACATTTACGTCACAAAAGTTTTGCCTTTCGTATTGACAGAAAATGCAATACGTCCGAATTAAAATTCCCTGGGAGTCAGCGTCCGCTTTAAACGTTGGGTAACCCGATAATCTTGGCACATTTTCGTGCCTAGAGAGCAGAATAATCAGAAATCGAACCGAAACACAAGGTCTCGGGTGCAGACCAACACGCCACCAGATCGCGAGCCGCACGCTTCGATGGCGGCAACAGTGGCGGCCTCGCCCGCCCCCACCGCGCACTTCTTCCGCGCTGCACTCAACGCCAGCCCCCGCCGCTGCAGCCGCCACTGCCCTCCATCTCTCCGTCTCAGTCGCTCAATCCGCCTGTTCTATCACCACTGCCGTAGCCGTCATCTCCTGTTGCACCACCGTCTGCGTCGCTGCCACTATCTCCTCCGCCACTCCCGCCTCCACCTCATACGTCACCACCCCTCAATAACTGCTGGTGCCCCAATCTCCCCTCCTGGTGCCGCCGGTTCCATCGCCACCGCGACCGCCTCGTCCTCCTCCTTCACTCCCACATCCATCACCACCCCCACTACAATCTACATCTCGCTCCAGCCGGCGTTTCCTGCCACCTGTCTCCACCACCGCCATCGCCAACGACGCCGCAGTTGCCCCCCTCGCCGCCACCGCCATCACCACCGCCGTCGGAGCCAACTCCACCGCCTTCGCTGCTAACTCCACCGTCTCCACCGCCAATTCCATCGCCTTCACCGCCAACTCCACCGCCTCCGCTGCCAACTCCACCGCTGCCGCTGCGGTCGCCGCCGCATCGCCATTTTCGCCGCCATCGCCACCGTCGCCGTCTCCTCCATCCGCATCTTCACCGCCATCGCCGCCGCCGCCTCCTCCTCCATCGCCACCGCCGCCGCCACCGCCACCGCCTCACCGCCCCCTCCTCCGCTGCTGCGCCGCCTGTGGCGCGCCCTCGCGGAGGCTGTGCGGCGGCACCACGAGGCCGCAGTGCGCTCCAACCGCGCCGCCAGAGCGGTGCTTCCACGCCGCGCGGACCCCGCCTCTCTCGACTCCTTCAGCTTCTTCGCTCGGCGCAGCGCATCCGCACCAGCGCCATGGCCCGCAAACTTCTTAAGTTCCTCATCCTGTTCGACAACACGAACCTCCTGTACTTCCCAGGGCAGTTTCTCAGCGGACGCGTGCTCGTCGAACTGGAAGATGACACATCGGCGTTGGGTGAGTACGACCAGGCCGCACGGCACTCTCGAGCGGACGTCGTATGTCATATGTGCCTCGAAAGACGTTCAATACTCTCAGATTGAGAACGTTCTCCCTTCAAAGAACGGCTAGAAATTCAGTTCGTAATTAATCGGTAGGATTTCTCAACGTTGACCGTTCTGACAATGACGTCCGAATTCAGCAAGCCGCTCCTTTCATAGTAGCGACTACCACCACCGGATATTACCGGGCGTGCCTTTCCAAAACAGAATCGACGTTTCAAACGGTACCATTGTATTAAGTATCACAGGTATGGCTAAATACGGCCAACATTCTGACGGGTGTGTTCGTTGTGGAGCTGGAGTAGCAATACCTCGTAAGTTCCACCGGCCGCTTGATACTTGATGCAAAATTAGACGTGGGTGATCGATTGCCCGATAAAGAAAAAGCTGTCCAGTGCGATCCATGCAGAGACATTCTGCAGGGTTCCTTCACCCGGCGTCGCCGCCGCGGCTGCAGATCCCTAAGCGGTCTGCCGGCTTGTTCGCGCGTTGAAGTCACCGCGGCGAGACGCGCTCCAAGGCTGCGGGCGGTTCTGCTAACTGACGTAATGCCTTTTTTGTGCTTGGGCTTCTTCCTTGTGTTCTCACACGGTGAGCGTCATCGTTCACAAGGCCTCCCTTTTATGTCGTGACGTCACAGATGAAGGGGTCTGAATCCTCCTCGTTACGGATTTTGGGACGAGGCAACTCTAACAATGAAGAGTATTGTAACTCCAAAACTGTAGTTCCTGCTATTGTGATGTTTGTGCCCGTTCGTCGTTGATCAGGATAGAGAGAAAAACGTTTCTAAAATGTAGAAAATTACGTGGATTCAACAAATATATTTTGTCAATTAAGGCAACAAAGGAGTTACGTTGAAATTCTAACCACTGAACAACACTATTCAAAAGAAGCAACACTGAAATTTCAATTCTGAAATAAGAGAAAATATACATGAAACAGTTTTTCAAATACACAATGCCTATTGAATCGCATGTTCAAGATGTAGAAATCCGAAACTTATTGCTAAGAAGTATGAGTCAACATCCAGTTTTCCGTCCATTCTCAGCGCAATGATGCCGTTAAAAAGATTTGAGGCTTCTTTTTTTCTCCCTCGTTCTCCGCCAAGTATCCTCTTCTATGACGTCAGGAGTGGAAGACCTCGAGGCTCTGAACGTGGTCGGTGAAGGGGCAGACGCTCCGGGGTCGCCCACACTCCAAAGTCAGCGCCGGGAGCTATAGGCGGAGGCCAGGTCGAGGTCGTGTTGCGAGGCTTCTACTCCTACGGGCCATGCCCCACGAGCCCGTCGTGCTTCATCCACATACACAGTATTTGAAGTACTTGCTTCTGAAGTAGTAAGGCTAAGCGAATAAATGTTATGATATGAAATGAGTCATCACAATAAGAAATATTGAATTAGAGAGGAAAGTACTTTTTAATGAAAATTAAAAGTTCATTAGCATCACGATATATATTCTCAGAAAACAATTTACTAACATTCTGTTTTTAAATTCTTTACTAACTTTATTTAAATGTATATGATGTAAGATATGGATTTTTATTTACACTTTGTTAGATGTTTGGTACTTATTCCTAATTAATAATAATTATGTATATATATTTCATCATTTCATCGAGGCATGTAGGTAATTAAATCTGCGTGTAAAAGGCAATATACGAAACAATGAAGAGAGATGACATGAAACGGAAAAAATATTTAAATTAAAAATGAAAGAATTGTGTTTTACGAAACGCATAAAACATTGGGTGAACTCTATCTATGAGTTCACATATAAATCTGGACGTCATCTTATAATATAGAACGCAATTTAAAAAGTATTTTGATCAATCTATTCACACTTCAGGTGTAATCTAGTACTATAGTGTACTTCTCACAAGCGGGATGATATGAAAAATGATACTGAACAATGCAGTTTTCCTTTCACTTTATCTGTTATTTTACCATGTATTCAATGCAGTGTTGCATTTACAATACAACGCCATACACGCTACTCTACTGAACGAATAGGGGCTATGAAGCACCACTCTTGAGATAAACATCACGAGACTTGATTTTGTACGCACACTACCAACAAGGAATGTGGTTTGCTGCTATAGTAACATAGTACGCGAAAAATCCACAAGTGAAATAAATTTTACTTTGCGTGTAATTTTGCAAATAAGTCTGAAATTGTGCGGCAGGCATGTCAAATTCTGCCTTGTATAAACATTTTTGCCGAGAGTCAGGAATACATTAATTGCGAATTCTTTCGTTTTCTTTTCGTTTTCTTAAATCATTCAGTTATTTATTGTAAGTAGCAATAATGTGTAATAAATTAACAAGTCAGTACACAATAATATGTTTAGTGTATGAATGAACATCTCTTTTAACAGACAGGAAACCGTCTAACCTGAATGTAGGAAGTTAATGCAATTACTACAGTCTTAAATAAACAGATTAAGTAAAGAGATTCAAGATAATTTCGAATCGAAGTGTTTAATTTGACTATCAATTTGAAAACTGACTGATGTATTATTTTATTTTATTTTTTTAGATAAACAAATAAATCAATATTCTTTTTTGCTTTGGTAGAGGAAATGGGAATTAATGTAGCTAACTTCGGGGCAATAACTGCCAAATGATTTCTCCGAGACTGTCATGAGCTAGGAGTCAAGTGACGTACCGTCACCCCAGAGCAATTTGTTGAAACTTTACACACACATACACACACACACTCATCATAGTGTCTCCTACAGTTACTGTAATATCATTTTTCATCATTTTTGTGGAGAAGGAAAGAAGACTATTGTTAGTTCAAATTGTAAATAAACATGCTTCAAAACGCGAATATCACAGGTAATGTAAAATTACATTGTTTAAATTATTTCACTGCCAGTGAATGTAATGTGAGAACAATAAAACTACATCGCAGCAACTTCTCGATAAGGGTTTTAAGTAAGTACTGGTAATTCAATTGAAATAAAGTCAGACTTATACAACGGGATTGTTGACAAAACCAGATCCATTTTTAACAAATTTCAAAAAGTGTTACTTTACGAGTGTAAATTAGTATGACTCTGTCATAGTCATTCAAATAATTATCAGAATCTGCTTTCAAATGTTTATCCTACAATGAGATGAGTACCTTAACGACTGAAGAGGGCGTTAATTGTGGCAGAGAATGCTATTGAGAATTGTGGGTCTATCTTTTCACTATACAGGAAAGGGTAACCAACGCATCAAACAAAGGAATGGATGGAAAATGGTAATTGCCCTAAACCAATATCCTTTCAATGATGCAGATATTTTTTGTAAAAATCACGTTAAGTTCATTCAACAGCATCAGACAATTAGGATTTTCTCCCACACGACTTCATCAAATCTTACTTAGCGGGCGTCGAGAATCTACACATCCCAGGATGAGAACATAAGTCTTCCCTAACAACAAAACCCTTTTTAGTACCGCGCCTTGCGACACGAAAACATGAACCAGCAGCAGTATTATTCTTTTCGTACATAAACATATCCCTTTGGAAAGATCCCTGAAAACAACGATGAACGACAATCACTTGGATACCGTTCTCCATTCTTTTTGATTCATTCAAATGACGATCGCCTTCGTGGAATGGGAGTTATTGGTCTTTGGATTACGGTATTTTAAAAAAGTTGTCTATCAAAGTACAATACAAGAGAGTCGCCTGTAAACGAGCTGGCAGTGAGTCTTTCCAGTAATTACAAATGTTTAGCGAACTATACGTATACGGTTTGTAGTTATGACAGAGCTTGTAACGATATTACATCACACACATTCATGTCAATTCATTATAATTAATTTAGTCAAAGCCTTCGATCATTCCAGTTTGATAGCTATAAGACGATCAATCATTTCGCTTTTCCGATGAAGTAGTGCCGTTATTATTGGCCGTGAAATGTCCGCGAATGATTGAGAAAGTGACGTGTTAACATAAGGTCTCATTATATCTCATCAAAATATTATATCTGATATGTTACTGGTTCTCTAAACGCTTGAACATAATTGCTCCTAGGTGCAGGACCTTCATCTCGCACGTATTTCATTAAATTTCCCGGGAAATTCGATTGCTGCATGGTCCTTTGCAAGGGCGGATCCAGCAGTAGGGTGGCCTGTGAGGCCACATATTCACTCCTTTGGACCTAGAAGTGCTTCAAATCTAATAATGATTTTTTAAAATTTCAAATCAATTAACTGATGTTGTACGTTATTAAATATATGAATTAATTTGCAATAAATATAAGAGTCAAGGATAAGACATACGTTAAGTACGAGTACAAGACATTATACATTATATAATGTTAAGTACAAGATGTAATTTGAAATAACTGCGAATTGAGCTTTTCCATAAAGACACACTGTGCAAATTGTTTCTTAGCATTACTAGGATTTCTTCGCTGAACCACGAGGTTTATCACAGGTTTTTAAGGTCATCATACTATTTATTTGGAAGAGGAGACTATGCGATCGCGAAGTTTTCCCAAGTGAGTTGTTAACCCTATAAGCACGCACGCACGCACGCACGCACGCACGCGCGCGCACACACACGTACACAAAACACAACTCACATAACATCCTAACGCAACACACATCATACTTACACAAAACACAAACATTGCCGATATTCCAATACGAGTTTATACGCCAACATACACTCAATAACGACTTTATTTTTCTTCATGTGACGTTGAAAATATTAAAAACAGCATGCAGCTTTTGGAGAGGAAATGAAGCTATATTTAGAGTTCAGAATAAAGCAAGGGATCTCCGCAGCATTTGCTCAATAGATAAAAGGAAACTGAATGAGAGACCCGATCGCGATTGCCCTTGACCCAGAGGTTGCTGACAATAGTAATTACAGACTTAATAATGATAAATAATAGAATTCTAAATAGTAAATTACGGAATGAGCCGGTTTCAATAATAAACGCCTAATTATAGATATCTTTTCATTTATGAAAAATTAAAGGTGCTACAACGGCACGTACTTTCTCGTCTTGTCACTTTTGCAATTTTCGAAAATTAAGAGAGTTCAACGAAAATTAGGCATGCGCCATTATTTTATCTCAAGAAAAAATGCAAAGAAAAGTTTTGTCTTTACTTCAAGCAAAAAATTACGCGAAAACTGCTCGTATTTTCAAAAAACTAAAGCTCTAATATTTTGAGACTGATTTCATTTAGGAAAAAATCTCTATCGCCTATCACAAATTACCAATCATCCTAGTTCGAGTAAAAAAAATTGAAGAAAAATTTGGAGCAGTTTAAAAATCTACATTTAATGTAAAAATACCCAAAAGCGACTCATATTTTTCGAAAACTTGTACATGGCCGTATTTTAACATATCTTTGAAGATCCAACCTGAGGGTTTAGATTGCTGTTTTGTTGGCAATACTATATAATCAAATCGGTAATTTGTTTACTGATGTAAACAAGTTTTGAGGAAACTATATTTCTAAAATTCAGACTTCAAGGAAAATGGTACCTGCGCCATTTTTAAGCGTTCTTTGCACTTTCCGTGAAGAAAAAATCAAAAATTTGGAGTCATTTTTTAGCACATTTCGATAATGTTGCTAAGATGTCATGTTAAGTACCATTCAAATTCAAAATACAAGTGTACGGGGAGGAAACGTCGAAAATTGGAAAATAAGCTCTTAAGACAATTTTAAGCCTGTTTTGTCTAATAAACTATTTGGATATTCTGAATGACTGAGCCGCAATATGCCCTTAAAAGTTGGTTTGATGAAATACTTTCTAGCCAAAAATTTGCATTGTTAAAGCATCGAAACACTCCAGAAACATGTAAATGCTTTATTATTTATAAAAGAAATTAATATAATTGTTCAGAAAGAAAACAATAACAGAGAAATAAAAAACAATTTAAACATTAGAGTGCTTTTTTATTTCTCGGTTAATTTTTCTTTTTGAACATAGATTTTCATTTCTTTTATAAATAATAAACAATTTACATCTTTGTGTACTTCTACAATGCAAATTTTTGCTTAGAAAGCATTTTTTCAAACCAACTTTTGAGTGCTTATTGCGACTTAGCTGTTCAGAATATCCAAGCAGTTTATTAGACAAAGTATGTTTCAAATTGTCTTAAGGGCTTATTTTCCAAGTTTCGACGTTTCCTCCTCGGAAACCCTGTACAGTTTCCGATTCTCAGAGCCTGGAGGTAGAGTTCGACCAAATCGATCTGGGAGTATCAGTTTTGGAAAAACATTGAACGGTTTAGGCGTTAGAGTTGAACACTGACGGAAAGAGACACAGACGGACGGACAGACAGAGATACATTTTGCCATCAATCGATTTGTAAGTATCAAAGACACTCAAAACCAGGTTTGTGACTATACAACGTGTTAGAGTAAGTTTTTTACTACATGTAGACAAGAGATATCTTCTTTTTGGAAATCGGGGTCCTTAAATGTAAGATTTTGTGAGGAAAAATCTTTATTACTCGCTGAAGCATTACATAACTTTCTCTTTACTACATTAGTACGTAGTAGGTGAGAAAGTAGAAGGTAGTTGCCCACCCTTTGTCTTCACTGCCCATCCAGCGCGACATGAAGTGTTAGCCTTTGCCGTGAGGCGCAGGACGAGATAGCGTTCGGAGAACATCCTGTTGGGTACCGGCCACGGGGCTCCTCTCAGAGATGCACGGAAACGGAGAACACACGCGAGATTTGCCTCGACGACAGCCATCTGCGATCACCATCTTCGCATATCGCCTAGTCGATCTGCGCAGGCGCGGAACGAGAAGGAGCTCGGAGAAGCTCGGAGCGCCCCGCCCCTCCCGCTCCTATCGCTCCCTTCCCTATCGTTGCACATCTGTGTACATTGTAGTTATTACATAACGTGAACAACGTATGTGTTTTCTCACTTGCGTGAACACACACATAAATTTCGCTGAAGGTCCTCCTTGTGACTACATTGCGTCTAAAAAGGAAGGGAAAAATCGATGATATATTATTATTTTAATCGACTGTTGTAAGACGTGTGTGGGGGCTTATCGACATCTAGATAGTAGATGGTGATAGAACGCTTGTAATTATTTATCGAGATGTATGATGTTCTTTCATTGCCCTCCAAATGAGTCACCCAATGTAAATACCCATGCCTCAAACCGGGCTTGTACCACCAACTCGTGAATTTAGTCCCGTAAGGAGGTTGTGCCACAGCAAGACATGTACCACACCCAGTAGACTCGAGGGTATTAAGTCATGAAAATTGAATTAATCTTGTCAATTTTCAACTAATTATTTTCATTTGAATTATGAAGTGATTACTCCTTGTACATTTAGCTTGGAATGCTTTGTGGGTAAAGTATGTTGAGTACTAAAGAGAAGTGGCCCGGATCTGAATTTGAATACGTCTACATGCATCTTCGTGAGAAAGTGCTAACGATGTTCACACGTTCTGCAACATCTTGCCTTCCGAGGGAAAGACAGCTTATGTAATGAGACCACTTTCAGTGACTCTCTGGGAAAGTTGCTATACCCTCAGTTAGCAAATATTGGTTATATTAACAGATACATTAGCAAGTATATTTGGTTAGGTGTCGCATAGAGATAGACTTTACCGCTGCCTAAATTTAAAACTAGCTCTCTCTTATTTCTAGCAATGCATAACTAATATAACACATTCTAAAAATCAAAAATGCAATATTAATTGGAGGCGACTTCAATTATATAAAAATGTCCCTGACAATGATTTTTTTATTAACTTAATAATAACGACAATCAAGGATTAATTATTTCTCAATAATTTATAATTTCATATTACATCTCTATTACAATGTGATGTTTTGGAACTAAATGTATTTACTACCTAATATTTATTTATTTAACGTGAGAAAACAGTTAATAACTGTGTGACGTACTATGGGAAGAAGTGCGATTAAGTTTTACAGTTATAAAATTTGTAATCTTAACCGTTTTATTTTGTTTTATTGTAGTAAATTTGTCTTAAGATGAGAATACACATATTCCCAAAACGTTACATTGGAATAAACATATAATATGAAATTATAAATTGCTGAGAAATAATAAATCTTAGTTTGGTGATGAAATAAAAAAGTTGATCATTATTACAGGCGATTTGCCTATCATTACATGAATTTATATTAGGACATGCAAATTATACGAGTTGTTTTTAGGCTTCTCTTAACAGACGTACATGTGATTTTATCTAAGATTACATTAGAAAAGAAACAGTAAGAGTAAACCTTGTACAAATTTACTTCGCGTCGTGTCTTGCCTTGATCATTTCATGAATCAGGTCAGCAGAATACATGCCCTGGTTTTCAAAATCAACTTCCATTATTCAGTTCCGAACTACAATATTATTTACAAATTCGCCAGTGGTGAAAGCAGCGTGATTTTAATAAAGAAAAAAATCTTCATTTATTTGGAATTGGATGGATTGGTGAAATAATAAGAAATTTTAAGCAACAAATTCGCTCCTGCATTTTTGTTAATGCATTTTCTTTGCAGATTCGTTAGATATGATAAATTAATAAATGTAGAAAATATGAGTTAAATACACATGTCTTAGACACGTATAAAATATTTCAGGAGTAAAAGTTTAAGGAGTTTTGGAATAAATCTCCATGTACTTTCCCCCTAAATTAGTTTTTTTTAAATAAAAAATGTAATGGAAGGTTACATGGAGATTCCGCCGTTTTAAACTTTCTTCTAGAGTCGTTTATTCTGAAAACGAACTTTCATTTAATTTATTTTCGTTTTGTGATATATGACGTGAAGATGTATTCGCATCCCATCAGTGAAGAGTCAAGGATCGTCGTTAATGGGTTAATGAACGAAATAATATTTTCCATTAAAATTTCTTGTAACAAGGAAAAATTCATTTTTATATAAGTATTAGAAAGACATATTTGCATGGAATTATATTACAACAATTTTTATCTACATTATAAATTTTTAAATTGCTTAAGCAGCAATCTTCGACGCTATCACACATTAATTTTTTCACCAATAAATTTCCGGCTTTTGGTTTTAACACTCCGGATTGTACTGAAATTCTGAGACAGGTTTATCAGATTAAATTTCATTAATATCATAGTCTTGAAAGGATATCGATAATTAGGGCTTATAGCGAAGTAGCATGTTGCATTTGCCCCTGACTGGTAGGCAATTCGTCATTCATTGTTGTTTGGCAAGTATATGAAATATCTATTACTTTGTCAGAACACATGAAATGCAAAACATCAGTGCATGATCAGTTGTCAACTAGAGGGAAATGTCAAATGTGTAAGTTCTTTACATGAAATTTCCATCCACATGTTTATTAGCAGAAAAAGCTCATTTGTGACACCCTTATATTCCCTCCAGAAATGTGTAACACTTGTGTTTGTAACGTTCTGATAGGCCTGACTATACTCTTTTAAACAATTAGTAGCCATCATTCAAATAAATATTAAATGTGCAATTAATTGTAGCACAAACCTAATCAACAAGTTTATCTCGTAGTACCTGTGAATCAGACTCCCCGAGTCTTAGCAGCCAATTTGCTTCTATCAAACATTTGCTTTTCGTAATCGAAGAGCACTACTGCGTACGTTGTCATTACACCGACGCCTTACTTTCCACCATCCCACCAAATTTCCTTTCCATCAAATCAGACATTGAACGGACATTTTCCTCAGTTTCCCGGCGATTATTTCACTTCCAGTTTCACTCCAACCCAATATACTTTTTGCTTCGGTCAATTATTCCGTTCCGGTCCGGCGCGCCGTCCGGTATCGAAGGGACAATCGCGTCGTGCGGCACCGCTTACGAGCGTGCCCGCGTTCGAACCGCGCCGCGCCGCACCGCGCCTTTCCTTTCTGCGACGCGCGCGGCGTGCGACGGCGCGCGGCCAAATAGAAAGAAAAAAACGCGCGCGACGCGCATCCCCACGCGTCACGGCGACGGCGACGAAGGCGGAGCGGGGGCGGGGGCGGGGACAGGGGCGTGGGCGGCGGAGGCGACACGCGTTGAAGCAACAGCCCCTCCCCCCTCGCTGCCAGGAAACCGCTACGTCCCGCCCGAGGGGAACACTAGAGGAAGGAGGCGATCCGGCGAGCGCGCCGCGCCACCACGAGAGAAACCCGCGCCAACTGGCACAGACGATCCCTTTCGGTGTTGAGGCCGCTTGAACAAACCCTTGGTGAAATGCGAACCATGTCGTATGAAAAACTGCCTTTAGAACGACATGCGCGTTTACGAGGCAACTTTGGCGTCGTTTGGGATCATCCGTGCCAGGCCCGGTTCGACTTTGTTAGATTTTTTATTATTATTTTTTATTCGCGAATCGATCATCTTTTTATTCGCGAATCGATCATCTCAGTAGGTACTGTTGCACGCGAACGTGCAACAGTACCTACTGAGGCCCACTCGGATTTTCCCGGGGGTAAGTGCACGTGACCTTTCTTGCGCGCACGGGGGGGGGGGGGTCAGCACTTCTATGCTGAATCCCTTTTTACACACCGAGGTTGGTAGACCTGGGGATGAGGTATGAAATGATGATGAAGGATGAATAGACAATTACAAAAATACAGACACACACAAACATCCATGCTCCGGGCGGGATTCGAACCCGCGGCCCCTGAGACACGAGACAGCTATGGCTCTTCAGCCTTAGCAACCTCATCTATCTGAGCCAGCATATTTCGTTTATTTATTCGTTTATTTTTGCTATGTGAATCAAAAACTTAGATCCGTTTTGCTTCTTTTCTTTTCTTTTTTGCAGAATGCCAAAACCTGATATGCAACTTTCGTCGTAGCGACGAGAGAAAAAAGAAGGCGAGATAAGATCTCGATCTGCGTCTAACGGAACAATTAAAAACAAAACTGAAGCGACAGTCCTTGAGGAGTGGGCATGTCAGTCTCGTGGTACAGGAGAATGGGAACCACGAGGCGCGGTCCGCGAGCGCACTACACTCCGCTGAACGTGGTTCCAGCCGACGTGACAATTACAGGAGGGAGGGGACTTACTCGCAGAACGGCGCGTGCAAGTTCAGGGTTGATGAACGGCGAGGGGAAAGCAACCAACGGACAAAAATAAACAAAACGGGTCGAACAGTTATATTTTCTTCCGCGCGTTTCAAATACGAAAATGCACTTGCTTATTCACGGAAGTTCACTGCAACGGGTTTGTGGGCAAGTTTTTTCCCGTGTGCGGTTTGAAAGGAAAACGTGTAGTTTATCAGTGCAGAGAGTTGGAGGAACATGGATTGCATTAAGAAACGAACAAAAAAATCAACCACATAGATTCAAAGACGAGATAGATAAAATATTTTCTTCTCACGAATTTATGAAGTCATAGAGTCATACAGTTTTACAAAACCACTTCTCAGTCATTGCTAATTTGTTATTCTCATGTCTTTTGACTTATACAAAACACGATTGGTCCATGGACTTCGCTCTGTACGTTTTGCAATATTCTTGATTAAGAATGGATCGTCTCACGCCTGTAGCTCAAAAATATTCCACAATTCCACTCTTAAAATGAAAAATCGGCATCGTTGGAATTTTTCCCATGGTTACAAACATCTATTGTACAATTTATCTTACAGACCTTTATTTTTCCAAGCGAACATCAACTCTTCGTCTTAATACAAAAGAATAAAAATGTCTGAAATTGCACTAGAGCTTCCGTCTTATCGTAATTTTGATTCTGATCTCTTAGAACAACTGAAGTTTTGACAATCAAATCTTCATATTCACTGAGTTTGTGTACTATTTTTTGTATTTTAATTCGTGATCCTCCAACACTATTTTATAAATAAAATACGAAGCATACAGTAAAATATACAATATTTTGCTGCCTTCATCGTTCTCGTCGTCCTTGTCACGGTGGTCGTCACCGTCATCGTTGTACACTCCACAGCTTATAGCTTCGCCTCCAGATTTATTTGCATTTGTTCGTTCCTTTGCATCGTGGGTCGTCCCACATTTTTCCTGTATTTACACTTGCAGATTATAATTTAAGAAAGGTTAGGCGAGTAGTTATTATGGTAATGTAATTCTGATGTAAAATTATTCAAATTAAAATTTGAATTCTCGTCAAGTCTCATTACAATTCTCTGATGAAGTTAAAGAGATCTTAATTAATTCTTATATTCATATAAACATAACTTAAAACAAATTGTGGAAAATAATAGATCACAAACATAAATCGACCATTCCAAGAAATCATCAAATACATCTGGGGTTTCATTTTGGTCCTTTTTCTTACATAGGTTCCAAACAGAATAAGAATGCATTGCCATGAGTTAATTTCAAAGTTCACCTGCCCAGTGCATTATTGTGTAAGATATTTTTGGAAGTAAAATATAACTAGAGGGCGCTGTTTCCCTCATTAGTATCAACAATCTTATCTACACGACCGCTCCCACCACCGTAAGGGCTTTTTGAGAGGCAACTTCGCCGAGTACTTTCACCCGGATAAAGTGGTGTGTAACTAGCAAGACACCGGATGTTGAGAGAACTGAGAGCAGACTTCGCACTCAGAATGTTTACACTTGATTTAATTTTAGTTACAGACAATTGTAATGACAATGTCCCCCAAAGCTGAAGTATATTACTAGCTACAGACGTATTCTGTCTTTTTAAAACTACACAGTACAAATGTTAACGATGCATTGTATATCGTTGTTAAAATAAATTTGGTTTCATTTTCCATGGTCAGTTCAGTATCCAATTTTATAGAAAGTTACGCAGCAAAAAAGATTTTACTTGGTGTTTACACTTTGAATCAATTTTCACTGTTTAATGTCATCTGTCACTGTAACATTAGTGACACCGGACTAGTGAAACGATTAGAGGTATGCCAGACGTAATCCTGTTTGGTTTTTGCTAGCCGTTTGACGCCTTGCCTAGTCACGTGAGCTGACTCTGCCAGTCGCTTTCCGTGTCGCCTTGTGGAACTCGGGTTTTTCTGTTAAGAGAAATGCCTTGAAAAAAACGTGTCCACAGAGAAAAAGAAAATTTTGTTACTCCAATGATTTCGCACGTATCCATAGCGGTCTTCGAGATTTTTAATGTCTATTTTGACAAACATTTACTTATGACATGTTGAACAATGGATCTGTTGATCAAATTTTTCAATTCCAGGATAGAATATCGTTTTCTGGTTTGTACAAGTTTATACAAAAATCTCACTGAAAATGAGTAATATCAGTAAATCTAAAACTAAAAATTAAAAAAACTAATTTTTAATTAACCGAAATAACTGACATGTTCTTTACACTATTGGCGAATTCACACTTTCCCATACTTGTTCGGTTCTTTAGTGTATTATCCACTATTAAGAATAGTAATTAATTATAATAATAATAATAATAATAATAATAATAATAATAATAATAATAATAATAATAATTGATATTCAATTTACATTATTGAAAATCTCTTTTATTAAAAATATTGAAATTCTAAGTAATCTTCACAGTGCTACCATGATCACGCTGAGAAATCATATCAGGTTTTCCTCATTCAACAATCATTTATACCAGTTGAATGATTTATCCTTTTACTTATTTTGAGGGGTCAGTGACGTAGACGAAAATACTCAGAAGCGAAGTACCTTTTCCAATCTTCATATAAGTAGACACATTCATTTTGTATGAAACGTACCAACGGATGAACGATTGAAATGCAACATTGAACGTGCAGGTGGAAATATCAGGAGCCTGTCCAACATCTAGTTGACACTTTTCGTTCCCCACGAAGTCCGATTGATGCGAGACCAATTCAAACTCCAGTACTAAGAGGTGAAAGAGAAAGCTGTAAGCATTTGCGACAGATCGATCCATTATATTAACTAGTGGTGATCCAGTATGGCACAGGCTTTCTCGTACTAGTTAGTTTCCAAATTGTTTTGGCCGGATCTAGCTTTTCGGTCGTGCCCCACCTTCTTCTCAGCTGCCATCTATCGCCGCCCAAACATCAGTTTTTCACATTTGCACAATTTTTCGGTTTATTGATGGCAGAAACGAATTACATTAATAATATAATAGGAGAAGAAACCCTCGTCCTATATAGAAATTTTCGTTGAAAAATTTGGAGCCATTTGTACGAAAATGGCGTATAAGCGTTATTGTAAATGCGAAATTTGAATTTTTTTCAACAGAAAACTATTGCGTTTTTTGAAAAAATAAATTAAAAGTTATTTGAAGCGCTTATCCTCGCGAATGCAATAGTGTCTACAAGTTGCTGAAAATGTGAATAAAAAAGGCAAGAGAAATATTTTTAAAAAAAGTGTAATTTTTTAAAACAACAACAAAAAATACACTAAAATAATTTTTAGGTTATCTTAAACTGTGCAATTAGCACTATCCGTACGACAGAGTAGTTTTTGAGAAAATGGTATTTTTGGCGTTTCTGAAAATCCAGATATTTGAGTTCAATTTCACAGAAATTTGAGAGTTTTGAGAAATTTTTTATGACATCATTTAAAGCACAAGTATTCATAAATTCAATAATGTCAACAAACCGCCGGTAATGTGAATATTAACGATGTGAGAGTCTAGAAAAAATATTAAATTTTTGAAATTTTAGTAAACACAAAAGAATAGGGAAAATTGCGTTTATGTCATCTAATGGAGTTACAATTACTATCCCTACCAAAATGGAAAAGAAAAAATTGGAGCTGTTTTTGAGTAATCTTGTTTTTGTTATTTTTTAAATTGCACAAATTGCACGCAATATTGCACGAAAACTACTGAAAGTTTCAAAAATATGCACATGACCTTAATGAAAGAACGAATTATGCGCACCAAATTTCATTTGAAAAAAAACTTTATCTTTAATTTTGTAGTCGTAGGAAGACACCGAAAAAAATTCACTTTTGCAAATTTCGAAAATTCAGTTATCCGTGAAAATATGACCTATGCCATCTTTATAACTGTATTTTACTCTATTCTTACAAGAAATTTAAATAAAAAATGTGCAGCCGTTTTTGAGAAATGTTTGAAAATGTCGCAGGGGCATCATGTAAAGTACCCCCCAATTTTAAAGAATGTTTTTTATAAATCTCAAAGCTTCCACTCGAGTCTGATGGACAGGGGTCTCTTCAACTTGGAAGCAATCCTACGTACGGTTTAGGTGCTAGTGGTGTTTGTAGACGGACGGACGGACGGACGGACGGACGGACGGACAGACGTTTTGCCGTCAATTGGTTTTTCGGTATCAAGGACTCAGAAAACCGGAATTCTGGCTACATCACGTGTTAGAGAATTTTTTCTTAATTTAGCTACTGGATTTACCCACTTTTTCGTTATCAGGTTCCAGCAATAAACTTTCTTTCCGTCGAAAATCTGCGGCTTACTACATATATTACGCATACGAGAAAGTAAAAAGGCAATTAATATTTGACAGAACCAAGAGCATGTTCTTAGTAACGTTTGCTAATAAATGTGTATTTCACACGTGAATTTGTGTGTGTCTGTGTGTGTAAATATGTATTCCTCACAATTGTAACTAATGTTTCATAAATCATCTCCTTGTTAAATCTATGTCGAAATTTCTTCGATAGTTAAATCACATATTTGAATGCTCGAATAGGATCAGCATTTCTGCTTTCTTGTCTCTTACGTTATCCAACCAAGGGAGTATGTTAACATTTATTAACTCTAACAGTAATTTTTATATTAAATGCGTGAAATTATTGTTTCTTGCAAGATTGAGATATTGAAATATTTTTTGCCGAGGCTAATAGATGGAGGCAACAATCGAAGTCGTGCAAGAAAGAATCATTTCGCTAACAAAATTCGACGATCGTATAAAAATGCTTTTATTACGAATCATTATTTGTTTCATCTCTATTCGTCTTGGTTATCAAAACAAAGCACCAACTTCGTTCGCCATCTTAGTACGAAAAAGTATTTTATAAATGGTAACGTGACGTCACCACTCAAAAGTCTCTTTAAACGTTACGTTAAGTTTTCCGATGTCTTAAGAAAATACTAACTTTACTCACACGTATTGGTAAGTAAAAGTACTCTCTTTGATAGGACCGTAGAAAAAATTGATTTTAAATCTTAAGACCCGTGACGGTTGCACTATCCCCATTAAATAGTGTACTCTTTGGAGGTCACCAGTCTTTAAAGAATCACTTGGCACCGCTCAAAACCAGCATGACAATCCTGAGTCAAGAACTTCAGGGCCACATTTCGCATGCAAACTAAGACAGGTGCAGAAGGAGGCTCGTGGGCGCTATGAACAGTCCACTTGTCACTCTTACTTCAAAAGTTCTCTACATTACAAGGCTGCGTACCTCCAAACGCCAACACAAACACCTCCAACTTCTAAAAAGCGGCGTCCAAGCCTTACATAAGAGGAAAGGGAACTGCAATGCGGAGAAGACCCGCCAAGTTTAAATGCGGACACGCGAAAAGCCCCTTAAACATAACAGGACACTGAGCGAAATCGTATTTCATAGGTACAATGAGACTCGCGAATGTCGGACTGCGGATTTACTGAGACTGCGGATTTACCATGGTAGTCATAGGAAAACTACAAAATAATTTATTGAAGAAACGAACATAAATCTGTAAAAAAAATTTCCGGTGGTAGCGAGCCGGTGTGCGAAATGGACGTTGCCGTCACCGATTCTAGGAATAATGGGACCTCCCTGTATTCGATAATGATGGGATTCGTTTGTCAAACATTTTTTGTCATTTCTACACTCGTTATCTTTTAATGTCTCTCCGTGCTTACGGTAAAGGTGCTCATTCATTTGTGAGTATATTGTATACTGTAATTTTTTTAACGTAGTTAAAGTGAGGCTTCAATCACACCTTTTCCTACGCTTAAGTTGACATTTATATTCACCAGTATTGAAGTATTAAAGTATATTCACCAGTATTGAAGTATGTAACATCTGTAGACATTTTTATATTCTTTCTCGTAAACAGTTTGGATTTTTCAGGAAATAATTTCGACACTGCAAATTCTGCTTTTTTAGACATTATCAGGAACACGCGTTTCATTATCTGCGAATAAATAATACATATAATACTCTGTATTTGACTGTCTCCATTTTTCAATACACAATGCAAATCAACTGTAAACACGGCCCCCTTGAGTTTTAAAAGTGATCGCCAGATGGTCGTCACCTACAGTACACATGTCTTGCAATGCGGCAGAGGCGTGTACGGACGTTTCAAACTAATAAAAAATGGTTTAAAAATAAAACTTTGTATATAACATTGAGTTTAACTGAGCTTTATTTCCTCGAGAGAACTATGCAGGGAATAATAATCCATGTGTCCGAAACTGTATGGGACTCCCAAAACTATTCTCTAATTGATCGAAATATCTTAAAATTTCGAATTTATTAAACATTTTCACTAATAAAGTCTGGGTTAAATAATAAAATGCATATATGCATTTGGCATTTAGGATCGGATTGATCAGACTTGCCAGACAGTGGTGTTCCCAACCCTGTACCATGTTTTTATTTATTATCCATGCCTGAGGTAAGGGAGACCTGTGGCAAGCGTAGCGTATTTCCATCACCGTATCTAGCTTATTTGGCCTGCCCGAGCTTTTTCTGTCGTTACACAGCCGTAAAAACTGAAACGAATTGTATTAGAAAGCCACAGATTCATGGTTGCCACGAGCGAGAATCGAACCCGAGACTGCCTCACTGAGAGCTAGTATGCTGTCTATGAGCCTCTCGAAGGACTTAAATAATAAAATAATATGTTAATAATAATGTGCACAGTATATAGAATTTTAGAACCCCCCGGGCGAAAGTCACAGCAACTCCGTAATAGGCTTGTCCTATTAACATATGCGATTGCTGGATTTCTGTAAAAAAAACACGTCAGTTATTCAAGAGACTTAAACTTGGGGAGAATGGTCCAGAAGTTAATTCCAGTCAATTTATTATTTTTTAAGGTATACTGATAACCAGCAACTGATAATAATACTTGTTACAGCCAACGTTCGAGACGGTTTTGGTCTCATTTTCAAGGCTAAAATAAACAAAATAAATGAAAAATATCGAGTTAGAAAACAGGAATAAAATGTCCACAGTAAATATATAAAATGTGGGTGGAATTCTAAAAAAAATAGTCATACAAGACGAGGACTAGAAACAATGTGCACATGAAATTGTACCAAGTACATGAAAAAACCACATAGGGGAATAAAATATATATCGACTGACAATAAAAACTCTTGGAGTATTCTCTCCTAGTTAAAACGTGATAGGCTAGGAAATCAACTTGAAACTATTCAAGAAACTTCTTTGTAACATGGCTTTATTTAGATAGGCTTTTTCTTCACGATTATTTCAAATAATACACTAGGGAACTGACTATAGGATCATGCACCTTCTCGCTGCATCTCAGGTCTCCAAAGTTTGTGGAAGAGTTTCCTACTACTTAGAGAAGTGTCCTCTAAGGAGAACAGATCAAACAACTTTTTTTCCATTACTTTTGTTATCACATACAATATCATTGTGGACTTACATGATGTCTCAAGAGACCTGTGTCTGGTCGTTGCATACCGAATCTTCGACGCTTGTGGTAGAATTCTTGGTCAATGGGCTCCATTATATTTTTTTTATTTATTTACTTTCTTTTGGATAGGACAATACAAAGACCAGTGTTTATACACCCTACATTTGTTATAGTTGCTTATATCTACTTAAAATTAACTTACAATAATCTTACAAAAAATCTTAAAATACAACTTACATTACTACTAGGGTGGTAGAGATATCTTTGTACAATATCTCTACTTTGGATCGAGATCTGAGAATTTATTTAGGAATGTATGGAAAGGAAATTTATTTTTAACGCGGGTTCTGTGAGTTGGGTTATGGCAGAGTCTTAGCGGGGTTAGTTTGGGTATATTTGGTATGTTTTAGAAGAAATGGGTGGATAAAAAATAATGTGGTTGGTAATCGGTTCTATGTAGAATTCTTCATGGAGTTGTGCATTGGAGACGTACCATGGGTCATTCGTGATGGTGCGCAGGAACTGATTTTGGATTACTTGCAGTTTTTTGGTGTTTGATTTAGCTACGCTGATAAAAGCTGGGCATGCATATAATAATAGTGGTCGTATGATATTTTTTTATAGCAGTGAGGCAGTATTGCAGGGTAATTTAGCTGATCTATTTATTATTGGTTTTAGTTGATGTAATTTAATTTTTGCTTGTATAACTTTATTGTCGATGTGATTTTTCCATTTGAGGCGTGTGTCTAAGAAAAGGCGTAGACATTTTATAGGTTTGTTATGTGGATGTCATTGTACAATGGTCTCAGGGAAAATATTTTGGCTGCTGTTTTTGACGGGTTGATTTTAATTTTATTTTTGTCTGCCCAGCTGTCGATTTGGTTTAGGTATAACTGAAGTCTGATTTTTATTATGTTCATGGCGGGACCTGATGAATATATAGCCGTGTTATCTGCAAATTGGGCGATTTCTATATCACTACTTTTCGGAAGGTCGGCTAAGTACAAGTTATAAAGAACGGGAGATAACGGGGAGCCTTGGAGGAGAATGGGCCCCAGAAGGATGAGTGATCAGCCCGTCGTTAAGCCCTAAGAATACAAGTGAGTCCAGGATAAGAAGGAAAAATTAAACGATCAGTAACCCAATGCATTAGATGCGCACCGGCATCCATCTGGCCTTCATCGGAGGAAACCACTGAAAAGTCCGGCCAGAGCAGCTGGCCTCTAGAGTTCTCATCCAGCAGCAGCAGCCCAATTATTTACGTTTCAAGAGTTAGTAAGTGTCGAAAATCCAACTAATGAGAGGATGGGCAACATCGAGGAGATATGACTAAAGATATGTCAAAATCGTTTCCAAAGGGGAAGGCAGCTTTGATTTGACCATACGAAAGAAATTCAGTCTCGACCGCGAGAATTTAAAAATAATTACTTTATAAAAATAATTACACAATTCGACTCGTTAACACCTGCGTTGGTAATATTACCATATACATACAAGTCAATTTGCGTTGAAATAAATTAGTTCTGGATATAACCCACTTGCCATTATGCGCGTAAATTCAAATCCAGTGACCTACAACAAAAACATCTGTTCTTAATTCATTTATGAAAAGTAACTGCTACGTGGAGCGAGTGTGACAGTGGGAAAGGTGAACGGAAGTAGTGCCATTTGTTTTACGAAGCATAAAAGGAGGGATTCGAAAGTTGAAAATAAATGAGAATTTACGATTATAAGTTGATTTTTTAAACTTTTAATGATTCAGGACGAATGCTCTTAACTTGAAGCCCAATGCGAGCCACAATTCAAATTTTCATGGAATCTGTTCTAATTAATTGAATTTCACTTCTTGAAATTTAAGAAGGCTATTTAAGCTATGCATGCAGTAAGTAACAGAGTAAAATGAAAGACGACTTCTTTCGGAAATCGAATTTTGTACGAATAAATTGTCGTACTTGAGTAACAAGTTGATAATATAGTAAGTTTATGTTATGAGATTTTTATCCAATCATGCATATGAAATAAGAGAATTAATCGTTTCAACAATTTCAGTTCCAGGCACAATCAATCATCCGTGCAATTTTCTCAGCATCCTTTGGAAGTATTCTGCCACAAACTTTTAAATGAAGAGATGTTTTCACGTGTGTCATATACAGAAGAGATTAGTTTCATTTTATATAAATTATTTTAACATGTTTCTAAAATTATATTCTAAAATAAAACCCTATATGAAATTATATTTTTCTTAATTTCGTTCTATAAATATGTTCCAATGTTTTGACGAAAGGTAATTTAGTTACAATAAATCAAGAACCAACATCTTTATTTTATCTTAAATACAAATGTATAAAACAGTATATTTTGCAGCTAGTTTATAATGTTAAGCATTATTGTATGAGTACATATTTTGAAAACGAGCGACTTTAGGAGCGAGTTTTCAAATTTTTACGCATACAATAAAGCAACATTATAAATGGGTTGCACACGTAACTTTTTGTACAAAAGAATTATAAATTTATAATAATATCAAATTTAACTTTTGGAAACAACTTTATTGTGACGTCACTGGTATTTGACATCTGCGAGAAAAACTGTGGTCGTCTATTTGGTTTATTGCTACCTTCCCTAGATCATCTCGCTACGTTTATCTGAATGACGCAATTATTCGTGCCATAAATAGCAAATACGTCATAATCCGTGCCTTTAAATGTCATTTTATGAACGATTTCTTGTAACGTGAAAAGTCGTTGATAATGCTGGAATACAAAATTTTTTTTTAAATTACTATTTGTAAAAATGACAACAATTTTCGCCGTGGCAAATGGAGAAATTTTATTTTCTTCAATCACAACCAGATAATTATTTTGAAATCCTAGCTATCTCAAGATGTATTTACGATTGCAATATCAATTTAAGTTCACGAAACTTTTTGTGTTGTTTAAATATTGAAGGGAAAAACATCTCTTTACCCTGGAGAATCATCCACCTCACTCAGTCATGGCCGGGATATTAGTTTGGAGGAGACCTAAAAATTAAGAAAATTATTTATGGTATTTCTCTACTGAGACCACTCGTATTGAACGAGATTGCGAGTTAGTATTCTACAATTAATGTCTAGGTTATTTATTATTTCTTAGTTTCTGTTGTTTCTCGTAATGTCGGCACCGAGAAACTGCGTGAGTTAATAAAATAGTTTAGGTAAAAAATCTAGAGAAGAAAGTAAGTAACCGACTGACGGTCTTCTAATGAAAACATGGTCCAATAAAATATTAAAAATATTTATATCCATTTCCTAACTTTGAATTGCAAACAAATGAATGTTAGAAGAAGCCACCTCTCTAGTTACAAATCTCTAAAAAAAATAGCTCATATACACGCGTGCGTGGTTACCCGTAGCTTCACGGAATGAAGATATAGCATAATTGCATACTTGCTAGTGCATCATGGATTCTGATGGAGTGCATTCACACAGTATGCCAGCCTACCCCTTCCACAGAACTTATTGCACTCCGACAAAACAATTAAATTACTATTTGGAGGTAATGTTAAGGATAAATATGAATTGCGTTCCCCACGTCCATGAAAAAGTTTACATTTTTAAGTCGCAAATGATTCATTAGATGGCATTTTTGTTAGTTTTATTTTAGGCAAGTTCTTATGAATCATGATATATTTTACTTGTTATTCTTCGAAAGTTGAATTTTCATATCACTATTTTTTTTTCCGGAGTGCGATACATTACACGCTGCTCACGACCTCTTTTACCGACTACATAATTCCGATAAAGAAATCTACCGCAGATGAATTGTCGCAACAGCAGAAGAAAGTAGGCCTTGCGGGGTTTTTTGGTAAGTAAAAGGAATCATGGTGGAACAAAAAGCACGGATGATCTTGAATATCCAATATAATTCATTCTCGTCCATCATACATTTCTTAAGTCGTCAGTGCATAAGAAAATTAAGACATGTAGAAAATTGTCATTATGTAGGAGAACGGGTTTTACCTTTTGTCAGTATTGCGGAAAAGAGATCATTGTCAGCTGCCAAACAGGTTATAAGAAGGAGTTTAAATAGATGGAATGAGGTAAATATGTATGACAAGACGAGATCGAAAATTCAAAAGAGCGAAAACAGAACAATCATTTTCTGACATAAAGGTATTTTACAATTTCAATTTACTTCTCAATAAACAACAAGTGAAGACGTAGAATTTAAAGTGCGCTGGACACAAAATATAACAAAAGTGTTCGTATCCCAAAAGCAATTTTCGGAGGCGTTTTGAAACTTGTAAATAATAAATACAAGTTATTTTCTGCCCAAGTCAGTTCAGGAAAATGAATGTAATTATACGGCTATCTCTTAGAAATCCTATTACGTACTCTTGGGCCAATTTACGTCAGAATGCGCGTTACAGCACGAGTTGTCAACGTCCGTGAAAGGCTAACCGTTTGAAGGCGAAGGATACAGGTGACTCACTTCACAGCTGCACTCCAGTTTCTCCCCTTCTCTTCGCGCAGTTGCAATGCTTAAACAAACGCGCATGAGAGAGAAACTACAGGAGCTATTACAGAGCATATCACTTAATAACGGCTATTGTCATATGTTCAGTAATGTCTCACAAAGAAAGCCACCGATACCAAAATATGTTGATAGCGATTGGAAGTTATAACCTAAGATTCAGGGGGGTATTTAGCATATAAATCTTATTCACAATTTATCGAATATCAAAAAATACAAAATCAAATAACTACGTAAATAATTAACATCCAATAACAAATAACTAAATGAATCGCAAACTCATTTACTCAACCTAAGCAATAAATAAAATGTATTTACGAATAGACAAAAACATGAAAAATGTATTAAAATGTACAATAAAATAATGATAATTTAGAGCGTAAAATATATTATTATTTTACTTAAATATGAGTTAATATTTAAGTGCTTTTACCTTCATTGAAATATTTATTTTCATTCAAGATTTAATCATGTGGTAATGTAAGAAATACGGGGCGGGTAACATTACAGGTAAACTATTCCTTACAAAATATTATTTACTGCATCATGAACATGACATAATTATTCGTATGACTGTATATCAATACTCCCAATACGATTAGGATAAATAGTACATAAAGTTCAGTGTTCGTATTTTCCTATGAGTTGAGTTCAGAGATGTCGGAGGACAATACGCATGAAGCTTCAATTTTGTGTCATGCTACGGAGTTACCTTAGAAAGAAAATGAAACGATTTGTAATTTTTGCAATGAGTACGGCATAGATTGAACTGCAAGTGAAGGATGAGAAGGGAAAATAAAAAATAAATATTCATTACCGTTCTGACAAACTGCCTTTATGATTCAAAACCACTCATTTCATGCTTATCAGTGATACAAATCTTTCTTCCTTTAACATACTTCATCTAATTGACTTAATAAGTATGTTGATATAATTAATGAATAAATAAGCAAATAAAATATTAAAAATAATGAACTATGAAAAACATGTACAATGTTTTCTTAACATGTTCAAAGAGATGGTCCCGCATTGAAAGGCGAATTCATTCCAGTGTGTAAAATTGATCGCGCTCCAGCGTAGTTATGCTGACGATTTCGCACGCATGTTATACCCTCAGGCTAAGTTCCACGACATCTGATACGTCCTCTGCATAAACAATAGATCTTATATGACCCCATCAAAAATCAGGAGGGTTGAAGATTGGATGATCTAGGATGTTGAGATAATCTTCTTCGCCAAAAGATGTCATGGGCACTACACACCAACTCGTTTTAATATACCAAACGGTGAACACATCCTTCAAATGACTGAACTGTACACACGAAAGAAAAATCATTTCTCGCTCTAGTCTCTTGCGACGGGGTTACTAGTTAAAGTTCTTGAACGTGGAATGATAAAGGGAATGACAATTGCCATGAACCAGCGCAAGTAATCAGTAAAATTGCTTAAGATGATGGACATCTTTTACGTTAAATATAACTCACCGCCCTGGTAGTATCATCCAGCTTTGTCTAGTTTCGGGCATTGTATACCCAGATTTCTAGGGTATTTCCTATGATAATGGGATACATTTTAAAACATTTCTAAAAATAATGTTGATAAAAACAAAAATATTTCTGTGTTAGGGGATTGAGAATACAATATATTGGGGCTTTTTGCAAAAATAAATTTACACTTCATTTTCGCAGTTATGGTAAAAGTTAGAAGGTTGAAATTATGCCTTTCAAAAAACAATGTTACATTGAGATACTATGAGATAAGTTTCAACAATCTAACATTAATATTGAATATAACTATATACAACATTGAAACTACACAAAGTTACTCTCGAATTTTCACTGATCACTAATTTTTTGAATCCACATCGTCGTACTTTTTACCATAGTTTGAGCCTTGTATGCCTCCGATGAATATTAAAATTCACTTTCATAGAAGCTTCGAAAACAACACTTTCTATTGGGAAAGGTTTGAATGAGTTTCTAGAAGATACTTTATGTTAAAGTAGGGTAAAAATACTCTACTTTTGAGATTTTTACCAAAATCAGCAAATTTTAACTTAATTTTTTGACGCAAGGATAGAGGTAGGATATTGATATTATGCACTCAGAAACAATGTTATGTTGATTATTATGGGATACGTTTCACAGTTATTACTAAAATATTGTGAAATCTATTAAACGTTTAAGTCCCGAATTTTTTTGGAACATTCATTTGTTCGGCAACTTTGTTGAAATTTACCTACTGGTTACTAGGTGCATAATTGACATTAAGTACATTGAATAGAACTGAAAATATATACGCAAACTCAAGTTTACTTTGTTTAGGAATAACGGAAAGGAAATATTGTATCTCAAAATTTTCAAAAACTTGTAGCCGCATTGTGTACATCCATGCTTCATGGGATCAAACAAACCACTATATCTCAAAAACTATTTAACCCACGAATCTAAAACTTCAATAAAAACTTGTTTTGAAACAGATGAGTCTTAGCAAACAAAATTTCATCAAAGTACCAGACTGTTGTGCGGGGCTCCCTAGTCCACTTGATATGGAATGCCCACAGAGGAAATTGAATCATCACACAGGGTGAGTCACGTAACTTTAGCATCTCCTGTAACTTTTGAATGGTTGAAGTTATTGCAATGCAGTTTTCACGAACGTGCATGAAAGAATGGGGCTAATTGATGCAAGTATTCGTTTCGATTTTATCACATATTTTAATAGATATTGAGATAACTATGTGTTTTTTAAAAGGAACTATACATTTTTAGTCTATCATGACAAGCGTTAAAAAATAAATCCAAACATTTTCATAGGTTAGATAAACATTTTTTGAATAATTTTTTTTTTTTGCGACTCGTATTCAACGTAGGTAACAGTCCACCAACCAAGGTTGTGCGGCGCTCTCCCTGCTAGCACGTGCTTGCAGCATTACAACATCCGTTCAATACTAGTCGCAAAAATCAAAGTGAAAATTATTTATAAACTCCTTAATGCACGAATCATGAGACGCGGTTTACAATGCTGTTGTGGCAAATACAAACTATTTTTTGAAAAAAATTCAGCGTAACGTAGTAAATTTTAGTCTCTTAAAATGGAAATTTGACATTTTACGCAAAATTAATTTTTGGATTACTCCAGAAATTAGAACTTCATGTAAACGAGTTCATTATTTTATTTTAAAACACAGCAACGTTTGGCATGATTTCTACCTCCACTGTAAAATATACAAAAGCACTTTACGGGAAGTCATAGGGTACGCAAAAATCATGACAATGATCAGGATATTTTCAATGCCAATAGCGAAACGAAAGCAGTGTTGAAAATAGTAAAAACAATACGTTCACATCAACTAGGAAAGGTATGGAGCAAGGGAAAGCACAAACGTAAACGGAGGGCAAGGGAAGAGATTTTCCCTTGCCCAAGACAAAGAGGCAGGCATCGGCGACGGCAACACAAAGCGACGCGACGACTGGCGAAGTCACCGAAGTTGCACCAAATGTTTCTGTCTCTCAAATGTTTTCTTATTGCTTGTAGGCATGTCGGTGAAATTGTATAGAAGCTAACCTGCAATCTTCCACTCCCTTGTGATTCCCTTCATGCGGGAGGACTTATATTTTTGAAGAGATACTTGTTACTTCTCAAATGTGTTGCCGTTGAAATCAGAGGCAAGGATATACATGTTATTTCAAAATTTAATTCTTAAGTAATGGAATACAGTTTTAAATATTTGACAATATTAGAGATGGCATTTTGTAGATTTGTCACGTCAAATTTGGTAGAAAAGATACAGAACCAAATGATTTCCAATGAAAATAAATTAATCTCGTGTGTGATAGCTAAAGACCGATTCCATTTTGCAACAAATTTATTAAGTTTTATAGAAATTTCCCTCGGACATGATTTTTACTTTTATTCAAATCATTTTCAAACAAAATCGACATTTCGGTTTAATTTCACGTTTACTTCGCCAACTCACGCATTTTTTTTGTAAACAATTGTTTTCTTTTCCGAAGGGAGTAAAATAAAACCACTTCAAAATCAATTCACTCCTGAGCATTTCTCAAAACTACTGATACAATATAGACGAACTAGTATTGAAAATATGTCTTTTGCTATTTTGATAATTGCATTAATGTCAAATGTTCATTACAAATTGAACAAATCTTTTCAATAAGAGTTTTTAATTACCGCGCAAATGCTTTCTCTAACAATACGTTTATACTGTATACAAACATTTCTAACCACGAGTTAAAAATAAATCGAAATATAAATTGTTTGTGGGCTGCAATAGTGGCACAACTCAAAAATCAGGTGCTGATATAAATGAATTTGAAGTTTTCACTTTGTATTGAATTGCATTATCCTTGCATTCACACTTCTGCCTATTGTTGTTGAATACTGCACTTCTGTAAAACATGCTTTCGTATTTTTCAAGTTGTGCCAAAATTGCAGTCCACGAGTGAAATACTCACGTGTTCTCGTTTCTTCTTTGACATACCGAGTGCCAAGCTGTTTCTTCTCTCAACTTAGTAACTCGTTTTCCCATCGCAGCTGCGATCTCGAGTTGCCGAGTCCGCTGGGAGAAGGGCAGGAATAGGACTGCCTGAGCGGGCCAAACCGTGCCCACGTCTGCTGTTGAGAATGTTGTTGTGAAAAACGAGGTTAGAGAAGTGAACTATGCGGCAACAGTTGGTTAGTCTCTTCAATAAGTATTTTTCGAGTATTGCGGTGTATCTCACGAAAAGTCGAAAGCCACAACAATCAATCAGACGTTTCCCAAAACATTTTCGATAGGATTTTATCCTGAAAGTTCTTCCAATGAAATTTTCAGAATTTCGATAAAATAAATAATAAATATTCCACAGGTTTATTCACAAATTCAATCCTTTCTTATGTACAAGAATATTTACAGATCTTCCAAACTTGTTAAGATGAAGCCACTTTTCAAAACAAAGTAACAAAAATTACATTCAAAAGTATCGGAAAGAGAATGAAGGAATTTTCAAAAAGTGAAGAAAAACATTTTTTCGTAGTTTGATTCCCATTCTAATATGAAATACCGCAATATTTCTGCTGCCCCCACTGAGTATATTCAGAAGAATCGGGGAATTTATCATTTGTCAGTATTTACTCTCTTGCCTACCATGTACTTAAGTAGTAAAGAGAAAGTATTGTAATTCTGCAGCGGTACGTGGAGATTTTTTGACAGAAATACTTGCATCTTGGGACCCTGTTATCGAGAAAGTGGATAAATCTTGTTCCCATATGTAGTAAATTACTTTCTTTAACACGTTGTGTAGTCAGAATTCACGTTTTGATGATCCTTGACAGCAAATAGATTTATGGCAACACTGTGTGTCTGAATAGTATTAATATTAATAGAATAGTATTCATTTTAATAATAATAATAATAATAATAATAATAATAATAATAATAATAATAATAACAACAACAACAATAACAACTTAGTCATTTCAACGGGAAAAACTATCAAGTGTCTCAGCGGTCATGAAATTTCGTAAATTATTTAAATTAATGTAGCATAGTAGAAAAACTATTAGTAAGATCATAATTACCCTTTCTGTGCAATTGCAGGAAGTTTTTTTTCCATTTATTAACAAATCTGCAACAGAGTAATTTACCTCTACGCCTACCTAATAACGCGTTGATCCGTGTCCTAAATACACTTGACAATTGCTTGCAGAATTTGGAAACCAACTGATCCCAGAAGGTTGTGACAATCAATATGCACAGCTACAATTTGACTCACTTGCACTTCACTCATACGCACTGAAATATGATATTATAGGGAAGCAAATAAAGGAAATCGTTTCTTATCTACTTACTAGATCTTAAAACCATCGCCTGTACAGCAGGCCTGCTCAACGCCTGCACCCGCGGGTATTTTGTGCTTTAGCGCAAGTGGTGCCCGCGAGGAGGACGAAGTGCAAGTAGAGGGGATAAGCAGAAGGTAGGGGAAGGGAAGCGCTGTGTTTTGCCCTAGAACTGATGGCGGCGCGTAGATTGAATAGAGCGTTTTAGTGCCAGGCGTACGGAGACATCCTTAAACTCTATTGATCACGCGACTAACGACGTTATACGGTGGTACGGAACAACGTTCAGAAGAGCTTTGGCAGATACGATATTTTGTTTTCCATTCCATTCCTTGATGGGCACCACTACCGTGCCTACCTAACTAATTAGGGTCGACGTGGTTAATAAATTAATACGTTTAATAAAATTTGTTTTAGTAGTCATATTTTAGTAGTCATATTAATTTTCTCATTGAGATTAAATTGATAATAGACTTCTTGCGATAATTTAAAAAATCACCGCTTCTGATTAGAAAGAATGAACAACTTGGATCTTTCTGATAGGTAAGAATAAGTTTTGATAAGGGAATAAGTTTGTGTTTTTATGACTCGAGACTAAGATCATTAAGTGTAGTCTTTCAGATAACAGAATCCTTATCAAGAAGAACGGAATTTATTGTAAAAACAAAATATGTTCATATTTATGTATTTACTTTTTCCAATGTATGTAAGGAAAAATAGAAAATGTGTAAAATAAAAATTCATTACAATTTTTTTCTAAAATCATGTTTAACATTGCTGTGTAGAAACATTTTCAGCTTTTCGGGCACAAAACTTTTCGGATCGTGTCTTTAAATGGATTCGGAGTGGCTGAAAGAAAGTTCTACCTCCAATGAAGTAATTGTACACCAATCATTACCATCTTCAGCATAGATAAGATTTTTATTCGAAATATAAAATTCCCCATAGTACGTACTCGTACAATGTTTACGAAGGAGCGGTGCTCACGTGAATAGTAGTACCGTATAGCCAGTGATGAATCCAGGAGGTAAGGTTAAACATGCCTTCAAAATCCTCCTCCAAAATGCCCTCTAAAATGCCTCCAAAAAAGGAACATGCCTTCAAAATTGAAAATAGCGATAAGACAATGATCTGTAATAAATATGTGGTAGTGCCTTCGTCCATCCCGTCAATATAAAACATCCTTCAGCCTGTCCAACGCATAATTACTAACGCATTTTATGCGAATACTCCTGAAACATAATTTGACGTATATATTTTCTTAATGTTATCCAGGAGAGCCTCCATTTTGTTGCCTCCTGTTTGACCCACAATTTTTTTCTTCCTTCTATACTCGCGTGTGAACGAATCGTACGCGTCCGCGCGCGTGAACGAATCGTACGCGTCCGTGCGCGTGAACGAATCGTATCACAAACTGCATTTTAGCCGCAGCTAGAATCGCGAGAATCGCAAGAATGTGGAGCCCGCGGGGCGCTGGGAGCTGCAAGTTCAGGAGTTCGAGGGAGGCCGATGACCTCTGCGCGGCGCGCCGCCTCTTCCTGGAATCCCATCTTGAGAACTCGTGTGGGCGGCCGTTGAGGCAACATTGGCCGTGTGCGAACGAAAACCCCCCATTTGGAGAGGAGAACGTTTCCGATCCGGACTCGATCGTCTTGGCTTGCTCATTGATCTGAACAACAAGGAACAGCAAGTGGTGATGCTAAAGTTACACGCACATTGCAGCATCAAATAAAATATTTTTTCATGCTCTGTATATGGGACCACGTCATTTCGGAACAAGTAGACAAACTCATCTGCTGTAGGAATAACCAGAAAAACAGGCCAATACAGGTATCTTATAAATTAGTTTCGTGTCCTCCATTCCAAAGAGTATAGCCCAAAGTGATTTTCGACGCATAAGCAGTATGCCCTCGCCGGTCAATTATCAAGTTATTAAGTTTGAATAAAAATGTAGGGACGAGAAGGGATCACAATGAAGGGGCTCGATAAACCCCTGCAAAATCACATTCAAACCACACTGTATTTGCTACTTGACTATTAACCAGTAAAACATATCATTTTCCTTTTGTTATTCTTCTCCATTTCTAGTTTAATGCACCGGTATACTCCGACATGATTCGCTATGCTTTGTACTAGTCTGGGTTCCAGGGAAACGCGGGAAAACATTTGCAAAGCCCTTGCAATTTTGTTTTCCTCGGAAAATTCACCATTGGAATCAATGCACTAGATTTACATTCACAAAATATTCTTAGTGCCAAATTATTTTCTGTTTCAATATTTTTTCATCAATACCATATTACTGTTCAATAGCAAGGGCAAATGAGGGCAATTCATTTATGCGTCAAACAACACGCTTGCCAATTCTCCTTCCATTATTTGTTTGTATTTTATTTATTATTACAGTAAGGCGTAGTTTTCTGGTAAGAAGCAGAAATTTACTCAACAAATTTATTATGTTCCTATTGGATAACAAAGTACACATTGAAATATAAAATTTTATAATAACTGAAGAAAATAGAAATTCTATCGTCATAGTAATTAATACACATTGAATTTCATATGTAACTGTAATTGTTTCCATTATTATAAACAGAATGTGTATGTACGCCACTAATGTGTACAGTAAAATATAAAATATTGTTGTAGCTTTATTATGCGCCCATTTTAGCTGTTTTGGTAGTTGTGGTAGAAATAGAGCCGGGAAGTGAGTTATTTTCTTAGCAATACTGTAAAATAAAATCTGTAGCTAGATTGTCGATGAAAATAAGTTTTATATTACTCAGTAGTGAACATTACTAGTTTTCAAATGTTGCCTATCTCGCTTTATTGGCACTTTTATTCATTATTCAACGATAATAAAAGGGTGGGATAGGGATTCTGGTACTCACGAAAACATCCCCCCCAGAAGGCATATACTTTTTTTACTGTCTGTTGACGAAATAAATCATATAAAAGTAACCACGTATAAAAAGTAATTATTATATTGTAAATGATGTATATTAAGATTGATTCTGGAATTCATAACAGTAATTGCTGTAACTGTGTGTCAGTTGTCGCTAATAACCCGATGATTGTTTTGGTACTTTTAATAATTGTCTTAGCAAGTTCGCAACCAATTATTCCACAATTATTCTCTATCGCCGACAATTTCCCCCCAAAAAATATTGAAAAATCTCAAAATAGAAAAGCTACGCACACACGATATTTCTGAGATTTTTTTCGATTAATCGATTTTTGATTGATCTTTCTTCAGGATATTAAAACATCTTTAAAAATCATGTCACATCAAGTCACTCGCTCCATTTCTTCCTACAAATCTTGGGCAGATGCTTGGACAGAACGTAAACCAGGTGTCTCGAAGCGCATGCGGTAGTGTCCCCCAACGATTAACCGACTCTCATTGTTATTATAGGGTGTGGCATCTGCACTAAAACCCTCCCACATTGCTCTGTAAAATATAAAGGAAGCTCCCTACGAGAGTGTAGATGCATATCATCCCTCTAAAGGTGAAGTAACCTAACTACCTCGGTTCGAAAGGTCTCACCTTGGGCGTGGGTGTTTGGATACACTCGTCATGCTTAATATGATTATCATCCATTTCATATTCCCTGTGGCTTACAAACGTAATTTTAATAATGCAAAACACATCATTTCCTCTGTGGAATATGGAGTACCTTTCATGTGCGATTGAGAAAACTATATCTGAGTCTCAGCGCCATGGGGGTCACAGATTGCGTACAAATTTGACAGAATAAGAAAAGCAATAATCACCCCCTTTTTATTTGCTTTTTGTCCACAATTGAAGCATTCGGGGGTAAGAGATGACTTCTGACATTTTACGAAATCAAAATTATTGACTTATTACGCCGTTTTTGGCAACGAGATGTATAGGCAGTCTTTACATCACCTTAGCTGTTGAGTTCAGAAAAAAAAATTACAATGAAAATGCGCTCATACTCTTTGAGCAGACCATTTCCTGCAATTAATGAGATCATTGCACTTTTCTAAGTAACTGGATGCACTTTCCTATCATTATTTGCACCCCAATTGTAATTATGTAAACGTAAAATTGTTTAAGTGGTTAGTTAGCAGAGCAGACCTTTTGACATGACCTAGCGGAAAATCAAGAAATAATAATAATAGAATAAAAATAATTATTATTATTAATTTATTTAATATAATATAATTATTATATATTGTTAAAATAATAATTAATTATTATTATCATAAAAATTATGATTATTCGAAGTCATTAAATATATTACGTTCAGTAATAAAATATAATTATTAAATAATCGTTACATTAAGTATAATAAGATGTTATATTAAATATAGTTGAACGTAAATCACCAAAATCAATATGTGGCTTTTGGGGTAGAGCAAACACACCTTCAATGAAATGTTTAAGTACAATTACTAGTCGTTTCTCCATCGATTGAACAACTCCGCGCCTTATACTTCGATTTTTATAACAGGACGCGGGAGAGAGCCTGTCTTCATGATGGAATATGGCACAGCTTTTCGCCTCTCTCTCAGTCGTGTCTCTTGATCTGCAGCACAGCTTGATACGGTCACGATCATGCGACATCTAGCGACACGCCGAGAAAGACGCAAAAAAGCCTAACCATATTCCATCATGAAGACAGGTCCTCACGCGCCTATTATAAAACCCGAAGAATAACTAAGGTCCCGTGGGGTCTCCCAGAGCATTGCGACCTCCAAAGATGGCGGCTTCCTACCACTAGGATTACAATCGCGCACCGCCTCCGCCTTCCCCCGCCTCCTTTTTATTCGCGGAGGTTCCCGCGGCGCATCAACCCGGCCGTGGGGCGGGCGCTGAGGCGTGGCGGGCAGCGGCGGCAGCGGCTCTCCAATTACCCCGCCAACCTTTCCTTCGCCCCCGCCCCCCCTCCCGCCCCCTTCCCCATCACGCCCCCGCCCTCAGCGCACCAGGCACTTCTTGCCACGCTGCCAAGCCAAACGGTCAGAGGAAGGCCAGAGGAACTTAGTGCAAACTCTAGGGATTCGCGTGGAACTCTGGGAATCATTCATTGCAAATATCTGTAATTTTAGTACACATGTTCCATATTCTTTTTAAAGTTTTATGTTGAAGAAAGGAAGAAATGTTTAATTGTGATTATATTTAAGGATATTGTATTAAATTTTTATATTGATAATCTATATGATTAGAAACGATAGTAACTTGTTTAAAGGAAAATTCCTCCTGGATCGCACAATCGGTTTTAACGATTTTTTGAGATGATTTTTGGGACCTGACACAACATAGGATCTTATCACATCACTTTAATAGGCTGCTAACAATTCGCGGTGACACTGTGGGCTCCTCTATTTTTACCTACATCTCCTTACGGAGTGCTCAGATTTAGGCATAATTAGGAATCGAATATTTTTGAAAAATGTGATCTGCTTCAATCATGGAGTCCTATAATCACAATAGTTAAGAAAAGTCTTTTGAGAAGAGATTGTGCCCAAAACTCATGTTCCTCGAATGAGTTCTCAGATTTGAATATAACAAATAAAAAGGATTTTAATGGCATATTCTATCTCTTTGATTTGCAACTTTTCGATATTAAATACATTTGTTGGAAGCGAAGGCGCTACGAGAGCTATACTGCCTACCCACTCCACAGTCATAATACAAGAGTTGGGGCGTAAGTCATGGCAACTTTTTTTTTTTTGTGAGAATACGAGCATCAGGTTGATCCTCATTTACAAAGTTAAGGTTTCTTTTAACAAGGATTTTTAACACATGAGACATGACTTCAGCCAGCTCTATTACCAGCTCCCACTTCAACAAATTAATGATAGAGTACGCTTTATTTAAAATAGGCGAATAAGTTGTTGAAACAAAAACACCTCAGATTTTTCTTAAAAATTAGTTGCATGTGCCCGATGTGATGGAAATTTATTTTGAAAATTCATAGGAATCAGGCTTATGTTTGTCATAACAAAGAATTTAAGAAAATAATTATTATATTTTAATATGAAAAGTATTTATGTATCTTCTTCCTATATTATTATTATTAATAATAATATTATCTTTTTGTTTGGGACCTTATTTGCATTGAGTTTTTGTCATTGGAGACGTCTTTAAGTTTTCTCTAACAAACATTCGACACAGACGGAAAAATTAGTGAATGAGTGAACCTACTTTGTCCACTTGGTTACAGAATAATGTAATTATACATAGTACTAAAAATTAAGGGGCGGGTTTGAATAACCTAAAATATCGCCAAAAATGATCAGTAAAATGTTTTTAAAATGCCCTAAAAGCAAAGATAATTGACTAGAAAAATGGATCAAAACCAGTTCAGATGAACAACGCAACTTGTTGAATATGTTATTGATGTAATCGAAGCTTCCTCCTTTCATTCAAGTTTCATTTAGCTTGCAAAATTTTGTTTGTATTGTTCCTTACCAGTAAATCTGCCTTTAGTTATCGCAAAATCGGCCCGTCAATGGCGCTGATAGGAGTCACAGAAACCTTAGATTACATATTCACAACGGCTGACATTACAATTTCTGATCCAAGAAATCGAATAGACTACTCAAGAATTATGCGGAAAACATTTGTTGCATCGCGTAAATATTATTTGAAACAAGTTTCATTAAAATGTTATTAAAATCGACGAAATCGGCGAAAAATGCTTAAAAAGTGACAGAAAAGAACAAATGACTTAGTCAAAATTGACGAAAAATGCGAAAAACGTCGTATAAAATGGGTCATTTCCTTTTGTTATAACATAAAATGTAATTGTAATGGTTTCTTGACCTTAATATATAGACTCAGTATTTATTATAACAATTTATTTCTTGTTATAAAATCATTACGTTTCGACCCTTTTTGGGGTCTTTTTCAAAAACTCTAGCGTCCAGGTTTGTTGACACCACATCATAAACAATTAGCGTTTTGATAAAAGGAAGGTCATGGTATAAAAACTGGTAAAAGGCATTGTTCTAAAGTTAAAAGAAAAAAATACATTTCATTAAAATCCATACTAATAATCATTGTAACAATACCAATAATTGTAATTAAAATTGAAATGAGTTTGTAGTATACGTTGAATATTCTTGCTAACAGGGGTTACGCAGTTGTGAACTCAAAACCTTCCGGCAAGGATTAAGCAATGAGAGTCGTGAAATGAGGGCGTGCAATATTCCTTCGCCAGTCAGTCGAGTTTCGTGTTTGTGACTTGACCAGTAGAATCGGATATTACATAAATATATTTCATTCATTTGAAAAATGTTCAAAGTTAATAGATTTTAAAAGGGAAAGCAACGCAACTTTCACACTGTGGAGTAAATGTTCACACTGTTGGAAATAAAAGTTGATATTCCTATGATGCTTTTATAATACTTCTATGCTGCTATTTTTCTAACATGGTCATGCGCTTACATATGTTTCACCGGAATATATTTGATTTCTATGTATTAACAGGTTTCTACCAGAAAATAACTATATTTTAGTACTGGTATGAATAGAGCATAAATCAATAATTCTTCATATCAAATTAATCAATTATCAATCAAATTAATAATTTTGTTACCTTGTATTTTACTTATTGTGATTCGTATACCACTAATACACAGAAAATGAAATTGCACACATCTTAAGAAAAACCTGCCATTACAATGTATTTACAAGAAGGGTGCCACGGTAAAATGCTCCGTGCTTTAAATGATTTTCATTCAAAACCAATGTTTGTGAACTTAATACAAAACAATTTTAGGCAATCGATACAAGCGTAAAATTATCAACTCAGTATAATTCTTTGCATACCAAGAATATCAAAAAGTTACTGTTCGATAACGCAACACGTGAATAGCAAATATTTAATGGTGGGCGTCCTATTCCTTGCAGCCTTACTGACGCATAACGCACCTGTGTCGTAAGGAATGACGAAATGAGTAAGATGATGTAATGAGTACGCGCAGGGAGAATAGTCGGAATAACCATAATTCAATATTGAAACAGTTTCATTGTTTCTGGATTTTTCCGAGTTCCTGAGTTTCTAACGAAACAATAGACACTCATCATGCCCGACGGATGCATTGATTTTCTCACTACATTTTACGCGTATTGGATTATAAATTAACAGCTTCATCAATACGGCATACAGGGAAGGCATTTTGAGGTGGCAATAATTCCTGATAGAGATGAGTTTATTGTAGAGGTAATTACGAAAACAAAACAAGATAGCTATGCGGTAAATAAAATCACGCTATTTTCTGTCGTACCCGCCAATTAAGTTCTATATTACATTCTATGCTCATAAAAAATAATTAAATTAGATTTCATCCCTTGTTTCTATTGCAAGGGAAGAATGTAACCCCTTCTTTCCCCATCGCGGTCTCGTGCCGGCCTAGTAGACGCAAGCGAATTGAGCAGCGTCTAAGCACACAGCATCGAAGGCTGTAGCCTTCATGTATGTTGGACATGTATGTTGTCCGAACATGTATGTTGGAGGCCCGTGTCAGACGGGCGTTTTCAACATGTGGTTGTGGCATGATTGGCTTTCTCGTACATCATATGTTCTATCTGAACAGCACCTCATCCCTAATCATTCACTCTTCAGAGTCAGCCAACCCTCTCTTCATACAGTGGCCATCTGCCCGAACAAAGAGAAGGCCACATATGCGTAAGTCTATTATTGTTTATTCTCGTGAAGGATTCTGAGGAGTCGAGAGGAAATAAATGAAAATTGTCAGAACTAGTCCCTTTACTAAGAAATGGGAATTCGATTTTTTTTGAGATACCTCGAACTGCTTGATCCGTAAACTTCGACTTTAATCAAGATGAATTATTTGGAGCGCCACTACTCAGCTTGTGTTACTACTCAGTTTCCCATCTCAGCAATGTGAGCAGCGCCGTCCCCTCCCTACGGGCAGGTGGCTTGTAGATAAGCGCTGGGCCACGGCAGGTTAAGGGGGCCACCCCTTTGAGTGGCAGCGGTGTAGTGTGCGCGACGAATCTGTGCATTGCTGCGCTGCCGTCACACAGGAGGCACATGGATACATTGAATGCAGTCTCAAAAACATCGACTTCCTAACTTTCCGACAGGCGGCCACGGCGGATATTTTTTCTTCAAATTTCGAGAAAGAAAGCGCACGAGAAAAGCAACGAAACAAATTTCACACACAGCTATAATAAATGCCTGGGAGATTGCATCTCTGGTTGGTATTGGGCTACCTGATGTTTTCTGAACAGCGATAGTATGCATGGATTGTTCTACTGCGCTTGCGAAGTGTGTTTCCTTCTCGCGTGTCTCGCTCGCGCACTATACTCTGATTTAAATGTAGGGCCAAATGACTTTTGATCAGCTGGGACGCGGTTATCCAATCGGGAGCATCAATATCAACAATTTTAATTGTAACGAAGCTCCTGATTGGAAAATCCCGTCCCAGATGATCGCTGTCAATTCACGAGTATAACGGTCGTCGAATGTACAGATACAGTTTGTAATAATCTTGTTTGTACACCAACTTTTTGTAACTAAAAATGAAATATTTACACTATTTTTTATTTTATGTCTCATCTTTTTTGTCTTCTTTACATAACTTCGAGGAAATAAAAACAACAAATAAACTTTTGATTTTCTTCCAAATAAAAAAATTAACATAAATTTGGCTAATACCGTGCAACAGTCTTATTTGTACACTATTAAAAAAATGAAAGAATACATTGAAGAACTCAGAAGAAAAAATATTTAATACCTTGACGCATAGCCACTGCTTTGCATCGGTTCTGCATCGAATGCACCTCATATCATCAGTTTTCCCCCATTATTATGCCACAACTCGTTTAATTGTTCCAGTGACTGAGATTTTCTTGGCTGCCCCCTTTCCTTCCAATCAACCCACACATGTTTGATCGGGGTCAGATCAGGAGATTGATGGGGAGTTCGCAATTGCTAGGGCACGTTCCGAATAAACCACTGTTTGCGGATATCAGCAGCGTGCTTGGGGTCGTTATCTTGTTGAAAAATCTATCTTGACCCTAATTGCATTTTTTCTGTACTCTGCTTAGGATTTTTCAAGACATCTAAGAATCCCCATTTGTTCACAATACCATCGATGATCTGCATAGTTCCAAACCTATTAGGCAACATGCACACTCAAAACATCACAGAACTTTCTCCATGTTTCACAGTAGGCAGAGTGTTGCAAGTTTCGTTGGCCATATTTACTTTCCTCCATACCATTCGGCATCCATAAGAACCATATAGAGTTATTTTCGTTTCATCCGACCAAATAACATTATTCCTGAACATTGTATCTTTATTTTCAGGCTCTCACTGGAATTTAATTCTGGCAAGTCGATTTTTTCTACTTATGAATGGCCTCTTTTGTACTCTTCTGCCATGATAGCCGTACTTCCACAGTACTCTGAGAATTGTCTGGTTTGACAGTTTATTTTGGGTGATTTGTTCCATCGTTTTGCGGATGCTGGGAGCACTTAATGTTGGTTTTTTTCTCACCTGTTGAATTATGAAACGTTCGTCCCTGTCATTGAGCTTCTTTTTCTTGGCTTCTCTTAGTAGTTTTTTTTTTTGTTGAACCGTTGTATATAAACATATGTAACACATAGTTGACTGTAGAATGGGGTTTGTACATTCTGCGTCCAATTTCTCTCAGAGAATAGCCTCGTAAACCAAGAGTTACGATGATTTCATTTACGTCACTCCTAAGTTCTTTTTTCTTTCCAATCGTGAAACGTACTAATCCGCAAACAAAATATAGCTCATAACGGCCACTATGAAGGACGTTTGAATGTGAGAAAAGTATTAACAGCCTAGGAATAAGGGAATTTATTCAAATGTACAAACAATAATATTTCTCGTAAATAAAATGAACTTCACATTACTAAGTGATCTTGCTTCTTTTTATAAATTATAGAGTTCTGACTATTTTTCTCTAATTTTCATTATACATTCGTGGTAAATAATTCAATAAAATATTAAGAGTGTTTTCTAAGCAATAATCCATGAATTTCCTATAATATTTACACTGTACAAACAAGACTGTTATGCACTATATGTCATGCGAATTCTAGTACATGGCACCTGTCGTCCGAAGTAAATATCGTGGCTTGCGGTAGATTATCAGCTGTGACGCAGCTATCTAATCGGGAGCTTCGACACATATTGAAGTTGTAACGAAGCTCTCGATTGGACAGTCGCGTCCAGATAATCCGTCCCAAGCCACCACATACAACTGGGACAATTGGGGAAGCCTAGGGCCAACAGTGGCCAGCGCGTCTCGCGCGCCGGGAGCTCTGACTGCTCGGCGGAGCAGGTGGCTGCGCGGCACGTCGTCTGCGGCGGCGGCGGCGGCCTCGGCCTCCAGGGCTTCCGGGCTCAAGGGCGACTCACGGCGCGGCGGCGGCGGCGGCGGCGGAGGTGGAGGCACGGCACAGCGCGGCGCGGCAAGGCGAAGCGGCCGTGCACGCCTGAAAAGGCAAGGCCCGCGCCGGGCGGCCGGCAGGCGAGCCGGGCCCCCCGAGCGACGCTTACACAACGCCCGCCGCCCCCGGCCCCACGCCCACTTTCACCTGCCGCGCCCGCGCGCACGCACAGGCGCGCGCGTCGTGTCGCGTCGCTTCCGCCCCGCCCCGAACTGCCACGCATCGCCCCGCACCACTCACCCCTATCCCGCCCCTCCCCTGCACGCCCCGCCACGACCCCCACCTAACCCCTTCCCGCCCCAACCCCCCCGCCCGCCCTGCCCCGCCACCCCCGCCCCGCCCTTCCACGCCCTGCCCCGCCCCCGCCTCACCCCTCTCGACCCGTCGCACCTGCCCTGCACCTCGCCGCCCATTCCGCCCCGCCCCACTGCGTAGTGTTAGCCACACCCGCCAGAGGACGCGGAAAGAGGATGACAGGCTGGTGGCAAGTGGCAGACTGCCACTAAAGGAGTTTCATTGGCACTTGGATTGATTGGTTATATCTGTGGTCGCAGGGTAATAGTTAAGTCCTTAACTAAACCTATCTACTCAAGAACATTGCCCCCCCCCCTCCGCCCCAACTACAGATTTTGTGTTAGGGGCGTATCATCTGCTATGGTCATTGGTTCCGTTCGAGTAATGTATGTGATATCTCGGGAGGTAGCGGCGTCTCGCCTCCGTTGAAACGTGAGATTGGATGCCGACCTAATGTTCCGGCATTCGCCTGGTATTAATCGGAGGCACCACGGAAAACTACCGATCAGAATAGCAGGCCGCTAGAATTCTCCTCCAGATAATAGTTGAAATCAACTTAATTATGTATGGTGTCGAAAATCCGCCACCGTCGAGATTCGAACCCTACAACTTCCCGGTCAGAGACGCTACAATGCCAAAAGCTGTTGGCCTGGGCCTGGTTAGCCCGTGTGGAATTTGGACAATTTCGGGGAAAGGGGGTGGCACGAAAATAAAGAGGAAGAAAGGAGTTTTTTTCATAGTGAGATGTTTGTTCATTGAATCAAAACAACTATAAAATTGCATCTTAAGACTTGGATTAGTAAAATCGACCATTAACAATACTTCATGAAAATCTAGATCCAGTTATCTTCCTTTACACCATATACTCTAATATATGTAACTTGATGTATAGCAAAATTTGTTAATAGTAATAATAATATTTATATGGCTACAATTGGCTGATTACCAGGTAGTACCCATAAGCCTACAGAGATGTTCTTTGAAATATTGTGAAATCATGACTGCCGTACACATAAATAACACTGGCTAACTCTTGTGTACTTAGCTACGCTAAAGCCGAATATAAGCACAAACATCGCCCATCGGGTTCAGTTTTCATGTAATCGCACAGAGGCTTATACTAAACTTATATATATATATATATATATATATATATATATATATATATATATATATATATATATCACTAATAGCGAACTCTGTTCCGCCTTAACAGCCGGTCCCATCTTTTTCTCGTCACTCACTGTGAGAAACTGTACTATCCTTGTTGCCTGCGTACGTGCAGCGTGGGTCTCACACGGAACGCTGTCAGACGGGATCAGTATCTATGTCCCAATTGTCCTGGCTCTAAGCTTCTGCTCACAATTTTCAGCCAAATCGAAACAGTGTTTCTTGAGTTATAAATGTGCCTCATGACTTTCTTATATATATATATACTATATATATCTTATATATATATATATATATATATATATATATATATATATCGTAGATAGTCACATGTCATTTATGCTGAAACACTAGTTGCTTGCAGTTTATAACAAGACGGCGGTCGCCAACAATGTGTGATATTGTAGATTCCACTCAAAACATGAAACAGATGCTAGACCGGTCACATTAGTTGAGCAACACCAACATTGCGAAGGGAATTGCAGTGACCCACGTAAACGACGCGCGTTTTGAAAGGTGTTGATATTTCAGTAGTGCATTACTCATCTATTCGTTGAGTTTTAATGTTAATTTTTTGTACAAGTAGATTCCTTGCAATATCGCGACAGTGAGTAAACCATTCAAACAATTTCAGTTATGTGTTTGGTGAGGTAACTTTGAATAGCCAAAGGTGAAATATTACTCCCTTAAGAAGAAAGACATAAATTGTACGTCGGGTGTCAAATCTGCAATCTATATGTGATAATGTGATTTGTTAAAGGCTTTTACTGAAATTCTTCGAGAAGTTATGCATTGGAGATGAAGCTATGAAGCGTCCATGTGGTGGGGAATTATTGATTTTGGACTACTTGAAATTTATTGGAATTTGATTTGTCAGCGCTGATCCATCTTGCGCATCCATATAAAAGTAGTGGTGTTATGATGGTTTTGTTAAGCACTAAAGCAGTATTCTATGCTAATGTAGTTAATTTGTTGATTATTGAAGCAATGAAGGTTTTCACGGCTAGATATACTATTGAAATTTCCTTCCGGGCCGGATGGCGGTGGTCTTTCGGACATTCTGTGTCCAAACGTCCACTTGATATGGATACCCGCACTCCGTCGAGTGAAGCCGAAATCGTTCCTCCGTCAACGACAGACACCAGCGCCCCAGACGACAATCACCAGTGCCCCAGCGCCGAAAACAAAGAACAAATGTTTGTCAGTCGCCAGTGAGCTGTCTGAAAGGACACTGCGTGTACCCATTAACCACTGAGGATGTCTGCTGCAGTAGCAGACGAATCGTTTGGACTCAGAATGTCCGATAGGCCACGGCCATCCAGCACGAAAAGTAATTTTAATTGTTCATTATTGATTTAAGTTGTAGTTTAATTTTTGGCGTAAAAATTTACTGTTTGTGCTATGTATTGAAATTGTTGACCGTAAAAAATGTGTTTATAGTGAAGGTGTCATTGTACAGCTCTTTGGTTCTATGCTAAAGAGGATGGGAAGTGTAAGGTCTTGAAGAAAATATTTTGGATGCTGTTTTTGTCCGATTGATTTTAATTTTGTTTACGGCTGACCAGTTATCGATTTTGTAACAACTTCAGATTGGTTTTTATTGTATTTGTGGAGGAACCTGATGAATAGATTGTCGTGTCATCCGCGAATTGTGCGGTTTTTATATTATGAAGTTTTGGAAGGTGAGTTACGTGCACGTTAGGGAAGGTGAGGGATAAATGGGAGCATTGCCTTGAGGAAAGCCTATCTTTGACTGCTTTCGGATTAGAGTGTTGGCTATCAACTGTAACGACGTTGTGGTATCAACTATAACAATGTGGTGGTGTCAACTGTTAAGTTATTTTGTTGAAGTTAAAAATTAATTGAGTAATAATGTGCGGTGTGCTTGTGTTTCTTTATATTTACGTTCTACCCTTACTACACACTTACGTAGTAAAGAGAAAGTGTAATATTGCAGCAGATATCGGCGATTTTTTGACAGAAAAACTCGCCTAGTAGTGCCCTGGCATGGAAAAAGTGGATACATCTTCCAACGTGTTGTAAATTACTTCCTCTAAAACTCTCTAGTCAGTTCCACGTTTTGTAGGCCCTTCACACAGAGAAATAGCTTGGCAGCACAATGTCTGTGCGTCCATCTGTCTGTGGTCAACGATAGCGCCTGAATCGTTCAGACGATTTTCTCCAAAATTAATATTCTCCAATCGACCTGGACGAACGTAGGGTCACCATTGTCCATATAATTTCAAACATATCAGAAAATGGCATTTTATATTAAAATTACAATCGGCATTTACACTCAAATCAATTTACAATCAACATAAATTTTAGAACGCACAGATTTAACCCTCTAGGAGTAACGACAAATTTAACGTTAAATTCTACAAATTGTGTCATATTGCAAACAAGCCCTTGAATGTGTAATTTGGCTAACAAGGCTAATAATGTACTTAACGGTAATTTTACTTCAGTTTTTTTAAGAATACGAAAGATAAATTACTTCAATTTGATATTCATTTTTTCATATTTATTTTTAAATTTACTTTTTACTTTTGATTTATATAATTCAACGAGTTACTCTTGTTACCTTTTATACATTCATGGACAAATTGTCAGCATATTTGAAATAAATAAATAAATAAATAAATAAATAAATAAATAAATAAACAAACAAATAAATAAATAAATAAATAAATAAATAAATAAATAAATAAATAAATAAATAAATAAATAAATAAATAAATAAATAAATAAATAAATAAAAAATTATTAAGTGTTGACACATCATTGTATTCCTGTTTCTATGTTTTATTCATTGCTAATGAGAAAAATATAAAGTTATACTTTGAAAATTAAAGTAAAGTAAATTTCTAGAAAAATGAAAATATTAAAAATAATATCCGTACGGCATATTATTTGCCGCATGATTAATTTTTTCGATTGAGCAATTAGCAAATGAGCAAAGTTCATTGAGCATTTGCTCAGATGGCCCCTTGATTTGCTTCTGGATGTAAATGTAGCTTCACTATGCGCACGTTTTGTTGAGCTCTTTCTTTGCTTGTAGTGGTAATAGAGGTTAGGGTGAGTTACTATTTTGTTAGCAATGCAGAAAAATCAAATCTGCAGTTCGTTTACCGTTACAAATAAGTTTTCTGTAACTCGGGAACGAAATTGTATAGTTTTTGGAAAGTTAATCTCGCGTTTTTTTAAATTTTTATTATTACTATTATTATTATTATTATTAATGTAAAATTATGATCGGACATTAATTATGTAACATTAATAATAATAATTTTTAAAAACTTTTTCATTTTTATTTATAAATAGTTAAATTGTTGGGAAGGGGTTCTGAAATTCAAGAAAGCGTGCGCAGATGATTTTCTCCCCCATACGTCACATACAGTTTTTACTTGTTTTTTATACTAAATAAAGATCTAAATATCGTCCTTTGATACATATGGGAAAAAAATTAACGAAAAAAAGGAGCCAACGCGTTGCTATGCCAAACTCACAGCTTCCTCATGAAGTTTTCTCACCCCTGCTCTCTGAGATCATTCAGTCATTGATCCTCTCCCCTCCCAGATCTTTGTGATGTTGACTAACATCAGCCCACTGCTTCCCTCCGCCAATACTCAATGGTTTGTCACCACTCAAGCTTTATCATTATGGCTCCCAGGTAGCACCAGGTAGGGGTAAACTACCAGACGCCCAGTACACGCGCGGACTTCTTTCGTGTAGTGTTCGTATAACATAGTAAATGAATGAACGATTATAACTTACGAGAGAAATTATCCACGTGAATCACATTTAGTACATTTACCTAAGTATATTTAAATTTTGCAACACAGTGCAGATGACGTTAAACAATTAAAATCGATAAACAAGTTTACGTATCAAGTACAATCTTTTATTCAACAAAACTGTTTCTATAAAATTAGATCCGATACTGTCGATCATAAACAAACATATTTATTTTAATAATATTATAAATACATTATTTACAGTATATACTGTACACTGAGGTGACGAAAGTCATGGAATACCAATATGCAAATATATAGATGGCAGTAGTATCGCGAACAAAAGGTATAAAATGGCCACGCATTGGCAGAGCTTTCATTTGTACCCTAGTTATTCATATGAAAAGGTTTCTGACGTGATTATCGCCGCACGGCGGTACAGGGACACTGAACGTGGAATGGCAGTTACAGCTTGACGCATGGGACTCACCATTTCGGAAACCGTTAGGGAAATCAATATTCCGAGATCCACAGTACCAAGAGTGTGAGCAAAGAATACCTAATTTCAGGCATTTCTCAACTCAAATAACGCAGTGATGGACGGCCTTCATTTAATATCCGAGAGCAGCAGCGTCGGCGTAGAGTCGTCAGGGTTAGCAGACAAGCAACACTGCATGAAATAACCGCAGAAATCAATGTGGGACTTACGACGAACGTATCCGTTAGGACAGTACGGCGAAATTTGGCTTTAATGGGCTATGGCAGCAGAAGACCGACTCGAGTGGTTTAGCTAACAGCACGACATGGCATGTAGCGCATCTCATGGGTTCGTGACCGTATTGTTCAAAATGTTGTCAACCACGCTTCTTGGAACATTTATTCATAATTCAACTAACTAAAAGAATGGGTTCGGAAATCTGGAGCTCACGAAATCGTGCGCATATTCTTCTCCCCTATAGGTCACATATAGTTGTTTTTCTTTTTCTTCGGCATTTTCCCCTTAGGAGCTTGCCGTTTTCACCCTCCACAACTCTCGATCCTCCCAATCTCGTGGTTTGAGGCCTCTATGCTTAAGAGCTTCCTGGATGTATTTTTCCCATTCTAAAATTGGTCTTCGCCTCTCAGGTGGTTACCATTTTAAGATCTTGGGTGGCCTTCTGTTTCCTGACATTCTCTGAACATGTCCATACCACTGTAGTGCTCTATTTTCCAAGGTCTTCGTAATAGAACAAATTATATTCATCCTTCTCCATATTTCTTATTTCGCACTCTGTCCCTGCGAGTAAGTTGTAGGCATCTTCTCATGTAGTCCATTTCCTCTGTCCTTAGCTTATCTCTTATTTTTTGTGTTTGCGGCCACATTTCCGCTCCATATAGTACTATATTTTCTACTACACAATGGAATATCCTTCTTTTGACATCTTGGCAGATAGTGTTATTCCATAATATGCCATGTAAAGCTTTGGTTGCTTTCCCATAATTATTCTCGAGTTTATATCTCTGGCACATGTACCCGAGTTGTTTATTAAAGATACAAGGTATTTGAAGGTGTTACAGCTTTTAATTTTATTACCATTCACGTCTATATTTGTTATTGCCTGTCCAATGCACATACATTAGGTTTTATTAAAATTTATTTCTAATCCTCATTTATTTGATTCTTCTATTAGCTTTCTTAGCATGTACGCCACATCGTCTTCATCTTGGGCAAAGATTACCTGGTCATCAACAAATAGAAGGGAGTGAAAGGTGTCGTCTCCAATTTTTATTCCCATGCCAGAACATTTTCTGTTCCAGTTATAGAGGGCTTGTTCTAGATAGATATTCAACAAAATGGAATAAAACCCACATCCTTGTTTTAGACCCTTGTTTATCACAAAACTTCCCATTAACTTATCTCCAATTTTTACTTGTGCTTCGGTGTTTTTGTAAATTTTTTTAACCAGATTGATCCACTTTTCTTTTATATCAACCTTCCTCATTGCTTCCCATATCTTTTTTCTTGGGACACTATTGTATGCTTTCTGGAGGTCTATAAAGGTTGCACAAATATTCATATTTCTGCTTTTATGTTTCTCTATATCTTGTCTGATACAGTGGATGTTATCTAGGCATGATTGTCTTCGTCTAAAACCACTCTCAATACAGGTTTATCTTTTTCAATTTTTTTACTTAGAATACTAGAAAACAATCTTGCTGTTGACGGCATGACACTTATTCCCCTGTAATTTGCACATGACTGTTTGTCTCCTTTTTTAAATATAGAAGAGATGTAGGTTATGTTCCATTCTATAGGTGGATCCTCTCCTACTTCTATCTTATTGAACATTTTTTTAGGGATTTGGCAACCACAACACCATATTTTAGGAGCTCCATTCTTATATTTCCAGGTCCTGGGGCTTTATTGGTTTTTGCGTTGCATAGTGCCTTCTTAATATCATCCTCAGTTATTTCAAAATTGCTTTCCTCCACATCTCTCATTTCTTCTTCTCCTTCACATTCTGGTCTGTTTTCAAGTAGAAGCATTGAGTAGTGGTGAATACATTTTTGAGGGGGTATGTACTATGCTTTAACACTCATTATTTCTTCTAATTTTATTTATAATCTTCCAGGCTTTCGATGATTTATTGTATCCTACAGTTCCATCGATGTATGTACATAACCTGTCCCAATGTTCATTTTTTTTCATTTTTACACCTGTTTTAACTTTTTGTCGAATCAGAACATATTTTTCTCTTGACTCTGGTGTTTTATCATTTAACCATTTCATATATGCCTTCTTCTCTTGAATCATTTCTTCTAAATTCTCAGAAAACATTTCCGTATATTTCCTCTTTCTTTCTTCTTCCCCAAGGGCTTCCTTAGCTGTTTCTAAAATACTCTCCTTCAAGTGTTGATACATTTCTGTGGGATTTCCATCCTTTTCCAAATTTAATTTGTTTCTCAGTCTATTTTGGTAGAGCATTTTGACACTATACTGATTCAAGAGGTCTGTCTTGAATATCGATTCCTTGTTCTCTATAAGCTCATTGTCTCTTTTTGGAGCGGTTTTCTTTATATTTGTATAACATACCTTTCCCACTACCATGTGATGGTTGCTGGCACATTCAGGTTGTCTATAAAACCGCACATCCTTTAATAATGTTTGTCTCATCCTCATTATCATTAAATCTATAATAGACTTACATTGTCTTGTGGGATCTTATGTAAATTTATGTATGTCCTTATGTTGAAACACAGTATTTGTTACAATACATTCTTGCTCCCTACATAGATCAATAAGTCTGTTTATTGTCGTTTACCAAATCTCCAAAAGGGCCAACTACCTCTTTTTCGTGGCGTCCAACTCTACAGTTCAAATCTCCAATGACAATTAGTTTAACTTGCTTGCTCACTTCTTCTATCCAATCTCACTAAAGAAAGCATCTTTTTCTTCACTTAAAGCGTTGTCATTGACACCATATACTCCAATAATAGTTGTACATTGGTTGTGAATATTTAGTGCGACTTTGATCAATCTTTCATTTATTTGTTCAAAATTTGTAACATGTTTTCTGTCCTTATTAATAATAAGTATCGAGACGCCGAATTTTGCATGTTATGAGTTTGGTACTCCATTCCAAATGTGATAGTAGTTTCCCTTCTATACTTACTCTCCTTTTTAGTACTTCTTCTCCTTTTTAGTTTCTGTTAGGACCACAATATCCAGTTTCAATTTTTCTATTTCTGCCACAACTTCTGTCTGTTTCGGTCTCAAACCTTGCACATTCCATGTACCAATTGAGATTGTCCTTTTCCGTAGCCAAAGTCGTTTCCGGTTGAGTGTCCGTATCGTATTTGTATTGGGGAGAATGCACCTCAGAGAGTTTTTACAAAGAATGGGTTGCAGGGCCATTGCTCCAACCCTCCTCCTTTACCCGGGCTTGGGACCGGCAACGGCGGCTACTGAGCTACTTGATCCACTCAGTGCCCACCGTAGGTGGAGTTAGTTTTTTTTAACGATAAATGTGTGGTGCAAAAACAGCACCTACTCTGTTGCATTATTTCTAACTTTTTTACTAACTTTTCTACTTAACAATTTTCGAAAATTGAGGGAGTTAAATGAAAATGAGACCTGAGCCAGTTTTTAAGCTTACTTGGCTTTCTTCATGTCAAAACATTAAAAAATTTTGAAGCCGTTTTTGAGAAACATTCTTTTTCTAAATCACATCAACTTCAATGAGAAATTCTGCCAAAACTAAACATTTTTTTCAAAAACTTGTACATAATCTTATTTAAAGATCTAAATATGTAGAACATATTTTATTTAAGAAAAAAACTCTATAATCAATACTGTATTTTTGCAACGTTCTTTTTGCAAATTTCGAAAATACTGAGACTTCGCCGAAAATGGGACCAGCACCAATATTTACTTTCTTTCTTCTTGCAATTTTTATTTTCTCTTACGTGGTAGAGAGAAAGTTATGTAATGTTGCTAGAAAAAACGGCGAATTTTCGGAAGAAAAACTCTTATTACACGGCCCTGGCAACGTTAAAGCGAATAAATCCTGTTGCTAAATTTAGAAAAATAATCCTCTAACATGTGGTGTAGCCAGAATTTATGTATTGTGGGTCCTTGATACCGAAAAATTAAATGACTGCAAAACGTTGGTCAACAAGTAGTTAGTTTAGTGGCTAAACCGTTCAGCTGAATTTCTCCAAAATTGATATTCCCTAATCGATCTGGCTGATGTCGCGGCCACTTGAATTTTAAACCGATATTTTAATTTTGCGTGGTACATTATATGAAACCTCTGGTACATTTTCAAACTTCTTGAAAAAAGAAATCGGAACCAGCAGTATCGGCGCGCCTGGTCTCGCCGCCGACTACGAACGGAACTCAGGGCGTTTTTGCTCGGCCCTAGCGGAAACCCTGATTTTTCGATAATTGAAAAAATTCAAATTTTTTCCTCGTCTTCTTACGACTACAATTATGAAGATAAACATTTTTCTTATGAAACGTGTTTATTAAAAACAAATCTAAAAATGTCATGGGTAATTTTTCAAAAACATGAGTATTTTTTTTTCAAAATTTTGTGTCGAACATAGGCAATTTTACATTCTTTGAAACCATTTTCTTAAATACGTCCCACTTTTTTTATTGAATTTGGAACTTATATAGCGTAAACTAAGCTTAAGAGAATGGTGTAGGTCTTGTGTTCGATGGAATACCTGATTTTTCGAAAATTAAAAAAAAAAAATTGACGTCTTCCTACAACTACAGTTGTGAAGATACATTTTTATTAATGAAATGTGTTCATAAAGAATAGATCTTTAAATAAAGTCATGTAGAATTTTTCGAAAATTCGAGTATATTTTAAATAGTGATGGGTCGATACCTGAATTTCTCGATACTCGATACCGTTACCTTTCTGAGAGCTTCGATACTCGATTCTCGATACCATACTACTTTAAAGGCTCTGCAGCAAAAGTGGTTCAATCAGCATTGGAAAAATATATTTTGTTCTTCACACATGCCTACATGTACTATTTTAATATTTAAAAACTAATGAGATGAACATACATTTTTTAAAGTTTTTAAAGATTATTATTAAGGAAAACTAACATTCTAACTCTTTCTGGGTCCATTCTATTTCTTCTTTTGTCACAAATCAATTCAGTTGTACTGGAAAGTCTCTGAAAACACTGAAGCTGATGGAATGCACAGGTATCGAACAGCATTTTTCTTAAATTGAGGAGAGTCACTTTGTTTTTCCAGTAAGATAGTACATTTGCATCAGGAGGAAGCAAGTTCGCACATTTCATTCATCCGTTTGTGCTGTGGTTTCGTATACACGCCATGATATTTCGTGGTCATTCTTCAGAATATTCCTACCACATGTCAATGCATTTTCGGAGGTTCTGTATTTGAGGATGCATACAAAATAAATTAAATGAATTAAAATTCTGAACAGTAAATGCTTGCCTAATTTTAAATTTCTAATGTAGATAATGAAAATGAGTTATTCCGAATCATATACAGTGATTTATTTTTTTTAACTACTAAAATATCAAAGAATCGAAATCGTGATTACAGGGTTTTTAATTTTCTTATGGGCACGGTGTATCTAGGTTCAAGATGTTTAATTAATTATTTGAATCTATTGTCCTCAATAATACTGATCGATTGATTATCTTTGCGTATCATGTAAGCAAATGTTCTTGTTATTGCTTTTGAACAGTTGTCTCCTGATTTATATTTGTTTGTGGCCATAAAATCAATGAGTGTTGCTTGATTTGTGTTGAAACTTGATGATCTTGACAGGACTGGTCATGGGTCAATAACTTCTACCGCTTCACTTGTACGATCTGCGACGATTCCAACGTCCAATGCAACATTATAAAAGTCGTCTTTCTGTCACTTTAAAATGCAGAACTGAACTCAAGAGCTCCGTCAGATGCCTCCGCGGTGGGCTGAGAAGGGGAGTATCCCGGGAAGAAACGCTGTCATCGAGCACTGCTTATCGTTACCTGTCATCACTAGATTGCCAAGAGCTCACAAGGAAGAGTTTCCCAAAGCTGAATTGGTCGCGAATTGCGGACTATCACAAGAGATGTTGACAGACGCGAGTGGGATAAAGAGAGGCACGGCGCTCGGACGTTGCAGCGTTGTGTAATTTCAACAACTGTAAGTGAATCCAAACAGACGGAAACTTCCTTGTTGCTAACAGAAGAAAAATAGGAGAAAGAGGAATGAAAGGAAGACAATTCATCCGTAAAATCAGAAGAGATGAGGAATGACATAAATAATTAAAAGTATCGAGTCATTTTCCGAAAGTATAGATCGCTATCAATACCACTCGAGTATCGAGGGTATCGAGGTATCGAAAGGATCGAGGACCCATCCCTAATTTTAAATAATTTGGCGTCAAACTTCGTCGCCCGCGCCGAATATCCTACGCTTCGTGAAAGTAATATGAGAAATGAATCCGGGCTGTTGGATACTGCTAAAGTTAGAATTAGTATATTATTTCATATTTCTTTGTTCGTTTCTTACATTTTAACTTTTGTTATACGTTTAAAAATCAATCTTTTATAAATTCTTTAAAATCTATTTGAAAAATATGAAATAAAAATTGCGAGCCTTCACAGAATATCAGATTGGAATGCAACAATGGCATTCCGCGTCGCGACTTGCGAATTTCTGTGACATTTATGTGAATTTCTGTGATCTCATTGTTGTGACAGGATTTATCTGTATGAAAAGCAGATATAATTGTCTTTGTGTCGATATTTGCTTGAAAACGTTTAGTTTCCGCACCAAATTTTCTACGGTTTGTAATGAGATTTACAAAAAATGATGACAGATTTGTTAATTAGGAGAGAAATTGTGGTATGAATAGTATTACATAACTATTAGTAAGGGCGAGAAAGTACGTGCTGTTAAGCACCACTAGTTTTTACGTCTTTTGATACTACGACGATTTAAAATATTTGGAGCCTTTCTGAGAAAATAATTGTTTAAAAATTGTTTTCTTCCACGCAAAATTACGAGAAAACTACTCACAGTTTCAAAACATTTTACACTACCTTATTACAAGCTCTGTATGTGAACAACAGATTTCATTCAGGAAAACTCTTTATCTGCAATATTGTAATTGTATGAAGGCTACGAAAAATGTATAGCTTTTTTAATTTTCGAAAACTCAGAGATTTGAGCGAAAATGAGACCCACGCCAAAGTTTAACCAAAAATATTGGAGCCATTTTTCAGAAAATTTTGAAAATACTGAGGTTTCATGTAAACTTTGCATGAAACCTCATTTCATACACCTTAACCATGTTTCTCATAACACAGCATTTCTCATTTCATATACCATAACCATAGTCATAACCATATTTCTCAAAGAACCACAAAACCTGAATTTTGAATACAGAGCGTATTAGAGGATGTAATTTACTTCATAAAGGAACATGGTATTTCCACTTATATCCTACCAAGGCCTTATTCTATTCTTATTTGTTATCGGGTCCTGACAAGAGTTTACAATCGAAAAATGGCAGATTTCCGACGCACGATGACAATACTTTCTCTTTAGTGTATACGTAGTAAGGTGAGAAAGTAACAATTGGACCTTTTTTTGTTGTTGAGCAAACATGCTAGAACTGCCACGAGTCACTACTGTTGGTGTTACGTTATTTAATGTACGTGTGTATTTTAAATAAAAAATACAGAATGTTTAAGTTTGCTTTTCCTTCACAGGTCTTCACTTTCACGTGGTCGGCGAAGGAGTCGTGCGACTTCGGAGCGCTCGACAGGAACGTGTATTCGACCGAGAAAACTACATCGACTTTCGCATGAGACTACTGGGAGAACCAGGTAGAGTAGACCCTAGTAGAGCTCTTGTCTGTTTTTCAATGTCAGTCCTTCTCCATTCTCCATTCATCCATCTCCGATTGTTGAGACATTTGTATCTTGCATAATAAAGAAGAACTACTACGTTTTATCCCTTACGTCCACTTAGCTAAATAGTAATTCAATAGATTTAACGATTTATTGTCGCTAAATGTAGGTAGTCGACACTTAAATCGACACTTAGTTAAATAGTAATTCAATAGAGTAAATTTTCTTTAATATTCTAGCAATGAATAATATATACTCTTGTTTTTTACGTAATAACTAACATGTTATACGAACATCGAAATCTCTATCATTGCTGATTTTATGTAATCATCCCATTGAAAGTTTTCGTGTTTCACAAAATATTCTTAATATTTTACAAGCCTAATTATTGTTAGTTATATCATGTTTATTGAGATCAAGAGTTGTTTTCAACATTGTAAATTATGAATATGGTTTTGAGAGAATTCGAACTAAATGCAAAACCAACTGTAATATGTCCTTTATTTCAACCAAGTTTATATCCAAATACGACTAAAAAATTTGGGTATTCTAGAACCATTACACCAAAAGAACATGGTTTAAAAAAACTTCCATCCAGAAACTCAAAAACATTTGAATCCCTAAACCTAATTTTAACCTCTAAACATTATTTTGACAAAAAACTCATTTTAATTCCCAATCCTTATTTTAATTCCAAAAGCTTATTTTCTAATCGAAACCTTATGTGCAATTTCTTTGGCGTTCACGGTACTCTTTTTCAATACGCAAATGAGAAGTGCAGATATCTACTGGGTTTCCCTAAACAACATTTACGTGACTTTCCCAGCGTAATTTTCAGTCTAAATGAATATGTCACTCACTAATATAAAAAATTAAAAAATAAATAAAAAAAATTATCGGAATAATATCGTTTCTTAACAGTAATTCGCAGTGCTGTAATTACGTATTCAGCCAAATTTGATGGATTTACTTTCAGAATTATTCATACCCACGACATTGGATTCCGACCAGTAATGTAACGCATTTAGGTCTTGTTTCAAAATACTTTCCTTCCATTTGACAACACCATATATTAAATAGTAGACTTCTAATAACCGTGTTTGAAGAAAACTTGCAAATCATTGACGAACTCTAGAAATAAGATCGCTGGCACTTCCCAGTGGGTTTCTTGACGTAAAGCCTGCTATGAAAGACAACTGTATTTTAATAAGACTATTTGTTTTTTACCTCGCTAATACATGCCACCCCTGGTAGTTAATACCTGAATAGAATACTCAATTTCTAATCAAGTCGATCGTATAAAACTTGAAATGCTTTGGCATTATCCTGGTACTATCGCGTAGATCTTCCCCCGTTATCAATTTCTCCCGCTAATCATGCAATAGTGATAGTGTGGCTTTCGCGACCGAGTCCTTCCGATGGCATCACTACGGGGCGGCGGGGGTAGGGTGTAGACTGCCCCGGCTAATACCATGTTAGGGATGACACCCAACAATACACACAACAAGAAAAACAGCCGACCTGGTAGCCGAGGTAGCTAAGAACTTGTACCAACTCAGCACTTCGGTTCGACGGTATATTTTATTTATTTAGTTAGTTGTTTAACGTCAAAAACAGTTAAAAATTGTGTGTGACGATTCGAGTCCCGCCTTGGGCATGGTTGTATCTCCCTTGTCTGTCATGCATGTGTTGTCGCGGACGGCCTCGCGTTCACCTGACCCCAGATCAGAGGAGTCCGCAAGTGTGTTAAGTGTCTAGTGTACGGCGAATGTGCGTCCTATTGGGTTGTAAAGGGTAACCGGCATCGGCTGGAAAAAGCCGCAGGAAAAAAAAACAAAGAAAAACATATTACTTACAAAATTTCAACTTGAATTAGTCGTTAAAAGATGATTTATCTAGTTGATCAATAAATAATTGTTTTTTCAGAAAATTCATTATAATTATTATTCAGAAAATTCATTATAATTAAAATTCATTATAAATATTTTTTCAGAAAATGCCGAAGTCTATTACTATAACACTCGACGTAGAAATCATATTCATCAGGTGACAGTATCAACAGCTCATTACAAAAAATTCACATACAATACATGTACATTATTTTACAACACTTTGCCAGATGACATTAAACGACTAAATTCAATAGAAAAGTTTAAATCACAAGTGAAATCGTTTCTGCTGCATAACTGTTTCTATACAATTAGAAACTATACTGAGCATCACAAGAAAAGTAACATTAATTTTAACAATGATACATAATGCATTATTTACCATTCGGACTGTATAAATGAGTATAAACAACCTGTAACAACTATTGTACTACAGCTTCCGGGTCAATGACCCCCATCTCGATCAGGTTTTCGTCCAGTTTCCCTGATCCATTGAGCAAATGCTGAGATGGCCCTTGTTTTGCTTCTGGACATAAATGTAACTTCATTTTCTGTGCACGTCTTCTAGAATTCAGTGGGAAATACAATTATTCAAATTATCGTTTCCATGTTGTCGCGGCAGGAAGTAATAAGAGCCAAAATTTATTGCTTATTTATCTTTGAAAATAGATTTAATTACATGGGAGTTTTTTTTGTTGTTTTTTTCTCCCTTTCAAAATTGAAAATTTATTGCTTATTTACCCTTGAAAATAGATTTTACATGGGAGTTTTTTTGGTTTTTTTTCTCCCTTTCAAAATTCAAAATTTATTGCTTGTTTATCCTTGAAAATAGATTTTATTAAATGGGAGTTTTTTTTCTCCCTTTCAAAAATTCAAAATTTAAGTAGTATATGACTTATTGTAGGGATCACAGAATTTTGAAAATGTGCACACAATTCACTTTTCCCCATAGCACGTCATAAGCAGTTTTTAACTGTTTTTTGACGTAAAATAAATAAATAAAATAAATAAATAAATTACAGTGGCATTCATAATTTTTGGTTCATTTATTATCTATTTAGAAAATTGAGTATGCTTCAAATAACTTTGCCTTAAAAATATAATTTACCGAACAAACATTCACACTCTAACATTTGTTTAACTTAAATTCCGTGTTTGGCGCAGAAATTTTCAACTGAGCTATGGTAATAAAATGAATTAGAGGTTTGGTAAATTTGGAGGTCTTAATACAGCTCTACTTCAAGAGCACAAATTAGATAGAACATACATGTTTATTTCCGAAAATCGTCTCTTTGGCAACTCATATGACCACTATTTTCTCAATTTTTCTTCATGGGCTGAGCAATGCTCTGACATCGCACTACTGGCACCCCAGATTTTATTAACCTGGAACTTTAATTTGTCGTTGGTCTGCCACTTAATGGCATCACTTAAACAATATTTTATTTTGACTTATCTACCTCCCGGCTGACCTGCAATGTGCTTTTGAACGGGTGGCAGAAACAAGTGCTATTGAAAAACTTGAAATTTGTACGATGCGTGATATCACAAAATTAATTTCAATTTGCAAAGTTTGGGGTCCCTAGCGGTCGAATGCGCCATCGGCTTAGGTGGCTCAGGGAACTGATGTTAATGCAGTACCTACGACACGGAGGTCCTAGGGTTCCAGTCCACGCAGTGGCAGGATTATAAACGCAAGGTAGGTAGCTGGCTCGAGTTCAGTCGCTATCTGGAAGAGGATTTTAGCGGCCGGTTGCTCTGATAAGTAGTTTTCCGTGGTTTCTCCGATCAACACTAGACGAATGCCGAACTGCGCGCTATATTTCCATTCTCTTCCTTGTCCTATCCTCACCACTTACACATCCATACATGCACTATACTACCACACATGCCGAGAGAAAAGTCGGGAGCTTAGAGCATGTCCCGGCTGGGGCGGTGCCCCGCTGGTAGGAGATATGTGGTTGGGGAAAAACTCCGCAAGCCGACGGGTAGGTCGGCGCCGGAGCGGGAGAATTTAACTGCCACCTCCCGCGATGAAAACGTGCATAACTTTCGGGACTAATGGCCTTACCAGTTGACGCGCCCGGAATCATTAACACTAAGGAATGAAAAAAAAAATCATACCTCCACGGTTAAAGTATGTGATTTCAAAAGAAACGATCACGCTGATTTCAAAAAAATATTATAAAAAGTTTCTATCGCACAGGGTTCTAAAGATATTAACATATTTACTATTTGAAATAAACAAAATCCTATACTTATTTCCACATTGTAACTCGGGTATATTACTACAAAAAGTTTATCAGCATGCTCCATTTGAGGTGACAAGTTAAAAATGGAATACGCATATTCGTGAATTGAAACACCTTGGAAGGAGAAATTCTTATTACATTCCTTAAAAATGCTTTGCGTTTTGTCACTTGATTTGATTTGATTTATTAGGTAAAAAAACCAGTAAAAACTGTAACTGACGTATGGGGGAGAAGCATATTTGCGCACGTTTTCTTGAGTACCAGAATTCTATTCCTACATTTAACGATAAATAGTTGAAAGTTAAAAAAATAATAAAAAATAATAAATAATATTAATAACAATAAAATTTAGAAAAGCGGGAGATTATCAAGATTTTGAAAACCAGACATTTTCGTTCCCGAGTTATAGAAAAACTATTTGTAACAATAAATGAACTGCAGATTTGGATTTTCTGCATAGCTCACTATATAGTAACATACTCTCAGTTCTACTGCTACCACTGCAAGCAAAAGGAGAGCTCAACAAAACGTGTGCATAGTGCAGCTACATTTAAGACCAGAAGCAACACAAGGGGCCATCTCAGCATTTGCTCAATGGATCAGGGAAACTGAAAGAAAACGTGACCGAGATTAGGGTCATTGACCCGGAAACTGAAGTACAGAAGTACTTGTTACAGGCATATTAAGTCGTTTTTTTAATTATACAATACAAATGAAAATTAATTCATTATACTATATGATTGTTTTGTTAAAATAACATTATTTCTCTTTTTAATGAGCAGTTTAGTCGAATTGTATAGAAGCAGTTATGCAGCAGAAAAGATTTTACTTTCAATTTAAAAATTTGTGTACCGACATTAATTGTTTAAAGTTGTAAAGTAACGTACATGTGTTGTATATAGATTTCTTGTAGTGAGTTGTGGATACTGATACTTGATGAACGTGATTTCCACGACGAGTATTGTATTTATAAATATCAGTATTGCATGAAAATATGTTCCCAGTGTTAAGTAAGTCAGTTTTGACAAATATTACAGATTCGTAAATAAATAGGCAAGGCAGTGGTAAGATTTCAAACAAAATACATTTCTTCATGGGCTGAGCAATGCTCCGACGTCGCACTACTGGCACTCCAGACGCAACGAGCAGTATGAAGGCTGGCAGAATTTGAAAGAATTCTGAATGCGTAACATAATGAACTTAATTTAGTGTTTAATTCTGTTAAATGTACATTTCATTTGTGGTTTGACTGGATTGAGAGATCTAGAAATTTTGCTACCTTTTGAAATCTTTAGGAAATCTTGAAAAAATTTGAAATCATTAAGAAAAGAAAAACTGGCAGTTTTCGTAGATTTTGATTTTTTAAAACCATGTTGCGAGTCTGAAATCACTTACTGAAACTGGCTTAATTTTGTTGTTTTGAAAATATCTGGAAATATTTCTGTGCATAAAGAAGCATTGAAAATGTGAGTTAACGAGTGTATAAAAGCAGGTGCACAAGTTTTTAATAAACAGTCCGCAAATTCATTTAAAATAGACGAATATTTACCTTTTAGTTTACCGACTATCCTGAGGATTTCGTCGGAAGAAGTTTCGGAAATAAATATCGTGTTGGAAATTTGGGGAAGCGTTGGATTTTGTGGTTTTAGTCCCTTCGTGAGATCAGCCTCAAGTCTAGAAAAGCGTTGGTTGAAGAGATTTGCAACTTTTTCCGGATTACTTGCTTCTCTTTCGTTATCCTTTATAACAACATTCTCTACAAGGTATCGAGATGATGTGGTTGTATTTTTTCTCTTTACTCTTACTCTTGTATTGCTGTTTACACTCTCTGACAAGAAACGGACAATCTCCCATCATTGCAGGATCCTTACGACTTTGGTATCTCTTCTCCATTGTGGCAATATGTCGATTTTACATTACTCATCCGTAGAATTATTTTACTGGTTTGATACTACATTTTGAATAATCTATAAACAACTGCCATTCATCTGAATTATAGACAGCACACAATTCACTCATTAACTCCCTAACGTCTGCACAAAAATAAAAAGTACTTTCAAGGTCAGAATATTCGGCAGAGTTCTTGTGTCCGTTTCTAAACTTTCTGATTTTTTTTGTCTTGGCAGCAAGTAGTTTCCATTACTTTAATTTGGGGTCTAGCAGTTCAGATTCTTTTTTGGACTAATTCAGTTCCCGTGATAAATCATTTAGGTATTCCTGCTTTACTAAGTGCAGGCCAGAGTCAGACTTTGCTGGTAAGTAGTCTGGATCGTTTGCACTGTTTCTGGGGGAAACACGGCTTCAGTTTCATTACAGTTTTCTTCGTGATTTATTGATCATGTTTCCGGGGGTGCAGGCACTGATAATTCGTCATTGTGTGACACAGGTTGCATGGCAGAAGAATTTTGTGGATAATTGATCTGGACAGGTCAGATATCTTTATCATGAGGAAGTAGCAGTCATTAAAATGGTTTATTCACACATGTATTCACGACAACATTGCTACAACGAATGACAATGATCTGCGTTTTTTATTCAACCACAACCTAAGGCTCGTTGTAAAGGTGATACGACACCGGCAGTTAGGCCACGATTTTTAAAAGCTAAAGTATAAAAGAATATGCAAGTTTTCCAATTTCATAATTTTTTCCTTTGAAGTTTGGGTGTAAATCTTCCACAAACGTAACAGAAGTTATCGGGTTAACTCGCATACTTTCGATGTGAAATGCCGATTGTCATTTTATCGAACAGATTCAATTCAACAGATCATGAGGCGAATTTCACTTTATAATACCCAGAGCCCGGTTTCTCCTACCTGTAAGGCAGCAGTTGGCACCGCTGCCCTCACCTTTTGATATACCCATCTTTCAGCGCTACCCTCGGGTCCAACGTGTGGATCGAGTACCTCACAGGCTCCCAATCCTTAGGATTTCCTCCCCACTCCCTTCACACGGGGTAGACGGGACTCGTAAGGTGAGGTGAAATCGACCCTTCAAGGGGAAAAAAAACTAAATAAATTCTGCAAGTTCGGAAGCAGAAAGGAGGCAGCCTCTCTGCCGAACTCAACCTGCGCAGCGCCCGTGACGCGACCAGTAGATGTATTCTGCTACTGACAAGTCTCAAGGAAAGAAGTCACACCGATTTGATGACAACCACAGCAAACGAAAAAAGGTTAAAGCACATGGGAATAATGGATGTACTAAATGTAGTGACATGGAATGTTCGCGGCATACAAAATAAAGAAATAGAACTATTAAATATATTAGAAGAAAGAAAACCAACATCGCTGTAATAACGGAAACAAAAAAGAAAACAAATGGAACAAGGGAAATCGATGACTGAGGATCTATAGTGGAGTGGAACAGCGAGAAAGAGCAAAAGCTGGTGTAGCGGTGTATGTGGTTAAGAAATGGAAGAAGTGTATTACGTTCTACACATACATCAATGAAGGAATACGAAGAGTTGAATTTAAAATGAGTAGAGGTAATCTTAGTGTTATAGGACTTTATGCCCTCGAGAAAGGTTAAAAAGAAGAGACCATAACATTTTATGACAAGCTACAGAGGTAAAAAAATGCAATCCAAATAACTCGCTAATTATAGCTGGAGATGTAAATGCGAGATGGGAAACATGCCTATTCCAATGTTATAGGACTCTCTGGAAAACAAGTAATGAATGAAAATGGAAAAGAACTCAGAAAATTTGTAACATACAATGAACTAAGAATCACCAATACATTTTTTAAGAAAAAATACTAACATTCATAAATATACTTGGAGTCCCCGGGAACAACACTCAAAGATAGATTATGTAATAGTTTAAAAAAAGTTAAGTTCAGACGCGAAAGATATCCGCGTTTTTAGAGGTTATTACATTTATCCAGATCACTATCCAGTGGAAACAAAAATAAACATAAGTGCAAGATATGGAAGAAACGAATTGCTTCAAAAAATAAACAAGGTATAGGGTATAAAGTATATTGTGACGTCGTGGGAATACGCAGTAATCACAGACACGAGCTTCAATGATAAATATGTACAGGTTTATTCACAATATGTACAGTAAATAATTAAAGTTACTCTTAGCTCTGGTAGACGTTTACTCCCCTGATCGCAGGAGCTATCCTTAAAAATGAAATGTCTGACTCGTGGCCCGCGCCATTCCTCAGCGAGCCTTATGCACACAGCACACAGCTCCGGCGACCTTGGTCACCCGTGAAAATAGTGTCCACAACGGCGTCCCAACACGGGATGGCGTACGAGCCTAGCTCGGCTCCGCACCGCCCTGGGCGCAAGTTTTGTGCGTTCGCACGAGGGTTCCACTCAGCTCGACAAAACCCCGCCCCCGCGCTCTGCGTTCGCTCTTATATAGCTCCCACCCACGTGACCTGAAACGTCACTGGGTTTTGCACACGGCCCGCGCTAGTCGCGTTGCCAGGCATTTTGGACATCCATTTCCATGGATTCTAAGAATTTTGCATGCGGCACGCGGCAAAAAATGCGCTGTCCCGCATTTTGGGCATCCCTTTCCCTAGCTCTTAGAATTCTCAAAATACCGCATTGTTCTCACATCCTGCCTGGCCCCTGGCGTCTAATCCCTTGACGCAGCGACCTTGTGACGCCCCACCGGTCGCTCTGTGTAGCCCTACAATACGTTACAATATCTTCTAGAAGACAATAGTATAAGGGAGTTATATCAGAGACGGTTGCATTAGTTATTGAGGAACATCGCCACATCAGAAGATGTGAATGAATAATGGAGAAACATTAAAGAATCAATAAGAAGAGCAGCATATGAGGCATTAGGCACTCGAAAAATTAGGCAAAAAAGGAAAAGTTTGAGAATATGGAATGATACTGTTGCAGAGGTAGGAAAAAGGGTAGTATACCTAAATTATCTACAAAACCGAAACGAGCAGACTTAACAGATCTACAACCAAAAAAGGAATAAAGCTAAATCATTAGTGAGACAAGCCCATCAAGGATCTTGGGATAGATATGTGAATATGTTAGAACATGATGTATTTAGAAGACAAAGTATAGCCTATAGCAGTCGCGGCTCGTGGTTTTCTAAATGGGGTAGGCTGCAACTGTTTAATTGCTGGGGATGGGGTGCACCGCAGCACATCTATGTTAACGTTACATACTTATAATATTTGGCTTACGTTAGTTTATTTGTTTATAAATGAAGTCAGCTCTGCTCTCTTTCTGTTCTGCAAAGTAGTCTATGATGAGTTCATTGAAGTTCGGTGATGACAATAACTCCTTTTCAATGGAACACATTGCCAACGCACACAGTCGATCTTTCATTGTGTTTCGAATGAAGGTTTTCATCCTTTTGAGAGTGGAAAAACAACGTTCTGCAAGGGTTTTCACCTGTATCCTCGAATGAAGATCCAAATTGTTACCACGTATATTGTTCACTGAATTCATTTTACAACAAATACACCAACACCAATAAAATCCATAAAACTACCCAACACCACAAATGAAGCAAACGCAGCTACACTAGCACACTATGACTTATGAACAATTCACCTACACCGTTAACAAGACAACAGACAACCACTTAAATTTCGTACCATACAAAAACTGCTCTGTGGTGCGTACCTAACGGCACTTCAGAAAGCAGGGCGTGTCGATTTTCCCGCCAGTTCATGAAGTTAATTCGGGGGTAGTACTAGATTTTCATTTATGGGGACAGCAGGGGAACGTGTTCTTTGACAGAGTTTTGTCTACGTTTTTCATTAGGACTTGGTTTTTAATTAATGTATTTGTATACACATTTCGATAAAGGAGTAGCGATCCTACCGCGTATTTGAACAACTAGTTAATGCTCAGTGCTTCTCACTGAGCTGCATAGTATTGCTATCTGGTGAGCACGCCGTTCTTCACACCCTACGCCCACCCAAGCTTCGGCCGCGCCCAGGTCCTGACCCTTGAAGGCTGCCAGGCCGCAGCCTTCGTCCGCCCGTAAGCCTGTGCAGTGAATGCATGACGTCACGCCCTCCTCGTTTTACATAGGGGCTTATGGCAGAATGAAGTGGGAGCCTAACGCTTTTCTCTTCCCTGTCAACAGCTTCAAATGCGTTACGAACGAGCGTTGTAGCACTGTCATATAAACATTTTGATATAATTATTACATAATTATAGAAAGCCATTATTAGTAAATAAATAAATATATTTATAAATATTTTTTACATTCTTTTGGCGGCGATTTTTGTAGGGGAGGCTCCGCCTTACAGCCTTTAATGACGAGCCGCGCCTGGCCTATAGAATGTTAAAAACAATGAATTTAGAAGAAACAGATATGGCAAGATTGAATATAATTTTCGGGAATGAATGGTTAGATTTCTTGGTAAAATTATGGAGTGGGATGGAAGAAATTTATACGCTGGATTAAGAAAAGGGAATAAAAAAGAAATATAGATATATTAGACATGAAAGAGCTTGATAATGCATTAAAATCCCAAAAAATTGGAAAACCTGTGGTTTTGATGGGGTTAATACAGAATTTATGAAATATGGAGGTATGTTGTTGAAATTTTGACTGCTCCAACTAATGAATGAAAGCTGGCAAAGATGTACAATACCAGATGAATGGTTTGATTAGTTAATTACTCAATGTTTTAAAAAGGGAGATCGAAGTAAATGTCACACCTAGAGGGGTATTTGTCTACTTAACTAATGTTACAAAGTATACGCAAAAATTGTGAATAACAGAGTAGCTCCAATTGCATACTGCACTCTGCCTTAGGAACATCAGAGGTTTAGAAAAGGTCGTTCAACAATAGATGACACATTTACATTAAAACAAATAATTGAGAAACGAGTGGAGTTTAATAGAGAAACACATTTAGCCTTCGTGGATATTGAGAAGGTTTTTGATCATGTCAACCGATGTAAATTATAGAGCATTATGAAAGAAGAAGGGTACCCAAGTCATCTAGTGCCAGTGGTGAAAAGTATGTATGATAATACTGATCTATCTGTGGACCCTACTTGGCGCGACAGCCCGCGTACGGGCTATGGCCTACCAGCAGCGACCCGGCCTCGTGGCCATGGGTTAAGGAGGTACGTGTGGTTAGCACGAAGACATCCCCACATTCTGGTCTTCTCAACCTGAGAAGTGAGTTTTCTCATCGTCACACAGCAACATATACTGGGACAGTTCAAGGGAAATGCACATTATAATCTTGCCCGACCGGGAATCGAACCCCGGGTTGTCATGGATAGCAAGCACGATGAGCAATGAGCTAAATCGCGAGGGCTATGATAATATTAATATCGCAGTAAAATACAATGACTTTGTTTCCGAAAAGGGGATTATAAATAAAGGAGGAGACAATCTTTCGCCAACAATCTATAACATATGTTTGGGATATATAATTAAAAGGTGGAAGAACGTGGTGACTTCAGGAATTTACCAAGGCAAAAATACATTTTAAACACTTTTATATGCTGACGACTAGGTGATCCTGCAGGAAAACGAAGATGATTTGCAAAGATCTATTTACAACTGGCGCAAATTTTTTTTGGAGTACAATATTTTAATAGCAGTCAATAAAACCAAAGAAATCGCTTTTAAAGGAAAAGGATAAGTAAGGACTAAGATTATGCTTCAAAGTAAGGTTTTACAATAAGTGACGCATTTAAACTACCTAGGGTGTTAAATTACATACGGAAGAGAGAGGGAGGTCGCCTGCAAGATCCATACATTTCAAGCAGTATGTGGCACTATAAGTAGAAAATTGAAAAAGAAAGCCCGAAAAAAAATCCAATTAAAATTTTATGATATTATGGCCCTCCTAGTTTTACTGTATAGATGCGAAACATGTGCTCAAAAACAAGATTTTAGGAGGATTGAATCAGCAGAAATTCGATTTTTGAGAGAAGTATAGGGATGTACTATAAGAGACCAAATAAAAAGTGAAAAAATAAGAGAAGAACTAGGGCGGAAAGAAACAGTACACGACAAAATTAAGAAGTCAGCAATGGGTGACACATTGGAAATACGTGTTTTGAATTATAGGCCAAGCAAACGCGATAAGCAAGCACTAAGTTATAAGCCGAGAGGAAAGAGAAACATTGGAAGGTCAAGAATGAGATGGAAAGAGGCTGGAACAGGCAACATGCCTAATCCGTAAAGGAAGATGATGATGATGATGATGATGATGATGATGATGATGAAAACACAGCGAACTGTAATGTATAAATGTATTTGAGGCTCACGCAAACCACACACAGTGCACTGCGGGTACAGTTTCCCATGACACCGACTGACTCAGAATCTGCCACCCCAACAGTTGGACACTTGTGTGATTGCGACAAGGTAAGGGGCTAAAATAATTCCTTTTGGTGACTGGTGCGAAGTAGGAATATGAGAGAACTTGAGACTTGTTTTCAAAGCATCCACTAAGACATACTCGTAATTAAGCGCTACTACAGAGTGAGAATAAAGTCGCACAAATAAAGTCGGCAATGTTCGAACACCGAATACCGAGGTAAAAAAATACAATTTTGTTGATATCTCATGAAAGTGGCATAGATGAACTGAACAAATATTTTAAATAGATTTTATACATATTGATTCATCATATCTTACAGGCGCAATTTAAATTTGCATTAATAGCAAAATACTCTATGATACGATATTTATTTTATTTTTTATTTATTTTACGTCAAAAAACAGTTCAAACTGCGTATGACGTGCTATGGGGAAAAATGAATTGTGTGCACATTTTCAAAATTCTGTGATCCCTACACTAAGTCATATACTACTTAAATTTTTAAAAAAACCCTCCCATGTAATAAAATTTTTTTTCAAGGATAAATAAGCAATAAATTTTGGCTCTTATCCATGTTGTCCTTCGGAATAATACTTCCTGCCGCGACAACATGGAAACGATAATTTGAATAATTGTATTTCCCACTGAATTCTAGAGGACGTGCACAGAAAATGAAGTTACATTTATAAAGATATGGTATATTTAAAAACTGACGTGATTTGACTTTTGTTGCGATATTCGTAATCTACTTATAAAATTAAGTGCGTAACGCACTCTACCTTCCTGGAGGTAAACATCTTATTCTCTAGTGTAATTAATCAAACGCGCCACTGGCAGACCAAAAACCTTCATTTTTGTTTGGATTACAGGTACGTGAAAACGGGGAAACAGAACGTACGAATACGAAACGTGGCTCAATGGCGTTTTGGGACTATCTACAGGAGGTACAAGGAGGGTGGTTGACATCACACCTCGAGGTGTGGAATTTAAACGTTTCTGAGGGGTGTGGAAGATAAAATTGGAGTAAGGTACCATACGTCAAGGTGGAAGCACAGTAAAGCATACTTAAAACAATTTGCCGTTTCTCCGTTACCTATTTGTTTTGAGAGTACTATTCTCTTTGAGGTATTTATAATAACTCTCGTGTTATTTACTCAGTTCCGATCTCCGGAAAGCCCTACAATAATAGAGTCAGCTAAAATGTTCTTCTATTATTCAATTTTAAACAATCCTAGTAAACATTTCTCCTTCTCTTATGACGCGACAAACCAGTTTGGCCAAGTTAGGGGTTTTATCCTCTAAATTTCCGAAGTAAAGGGTGTAGCTGTTGTAAGATAGTGGAAATGGCCCCGGGAGTAAATGCTTTTCAGGTATGATAACCCTGTTCCAAACAATAAAAAAAAAATTCTGCACTTTTCACATTCACTCTACCGCAATCTTTCACCTGTAGAACGAAAAGAACTACGGATTTTTTTTTCGAAAAAACGAACGTTTTTTTCTCTTTATCCTTATTTTATTTTTGACTGAAAATTATATTATTAAATAATGGATCGGCGTAACTCCAATATTCTTTAAATACTTTAGAATGTCTCTCTGAATGTTTCAGAATACACTTAAATCTCAAAAAGCAATCGATCAAATTATAATTAACAAAACCACAACTAGATATAAAATAAAAAACAAATAATCTCGGTTACAGTGACCACGATGCACAAATTCTTACAATTACCAATAACATGAATATTGACACAATAAATAACACACATATGTGCAGAGCATTTACACAAGTTAACATAAAATTATTTACGGACTACTTGAAGAAATCATGGGACGCAATTTATAACGCTGTTGACACAAATGAAAAATATAATTTATTTTTCGCGAAGCTTTCATTTCATTTAAACGCGTGCTTTCCTCGAAAAACGAAGCGTTTTCAGACTCGCAACATGGATTCAGAAAATCAAAATCTTCGGAAACTGCCATTTTTCTTTTATTAAAGATGATGCATGATGCAGTGGACCAAAATGAAGCACTCATTGGAATATTTTTAGATCTTTCGAAAGTTTTTGACGTTATCTGTAATATTTGTCAAAAATGACTTACGTAACGGTGGGAACATATTTTCTGTAATAATGATACTTATAATTACAACACAAGTCGTACAAATAACGTTCATCAAGAGTCAGTATCAACAGTTCTCTACAAGAAATCCACATAAAATATATGTACGTTACTTTACAACGCATTGCCAGATGACATTAAACAATTAAAATCGGTACACAAATTTAAGTTAAAAGTAAAATATTTTCTGCTGCATAACCGTTTCTGTACAATCAGAGACTACTGATGATCAAAAAGAAAAATAATGTTTAACAAAACAATCGTATAGTATTATGAAATACTTTTCCATTTGGATTGTTTATTTTTTTAAAAACTTAATATGCCTGTAACAAGTAATGTATTTCAGCTTCCGGGTCAATGACCCCCATCTCGATCAGGTTTTTGTCCAGTCGCCCTGATCTATACTGCAAATGCTGAGATGGCCCCTTGATTTGCTTCTGGACGTAAATGTAGCTTCACTATGCGCAGGTTTTTTTAGCTCTCCTTTTGCTTGTAGTGGTGGTAGATTTGAGAGTGAGCTACTATTTTGTTAGCAACCTGCAGTTCGTTTACCGTTGTAAATAAGTTCTCTATAACTCGTGAACAAAAATGTCTAGTTTTTCAAATGGTGCTAATCTCGCGCTTTTTTAAAATTATTATTTATTATTATTATTATTATTATTATTATTATTATTATTATTATTATTAAAAAGTTTTTCTCACCTTTCAACTATTTTCAGTTAAAATATTAGAAAAAGATTCTGGAACTCAAGAAAGCGTGCCCGATACGTCACATACAGATTTTAATTTTTATTAAATAAATACTAATAATCTGTATATTTAAAAAAAATAAGGTATTATGCAATAGCTTCGTTTGGAGCTTCTACTTAACCGATTATATTTATTTTTCCTTTAAATGCAAGAATGTGATCCTTAGATGTGTTATCAGTTATTGTTTGTGTTGATTCATCAGCATTTACGGCGTAAATTAAATAAATAAATAATTCTTTAATAGTATGCTTATCAGTAGTCAATTGTTTTCTTCCAAAGGCTGTGTTTCAATATCGATAGATATGAGTATATCGATAGATGTACGTCCTCGCCGCTTGATGCGTGTATTGTTTACAATTCGTCTAGGTTGTGTTTCAGAAGCATTATTTGCATTTTGATGGTGACTGTGTTTGCATCAATTTGTTTTCGTGGTGTAATTTGTAGAGAAATTTGGACATTGGGTTTATTCTATTTTACTGAAGTAGTGAAGTAATTTCGTTTACTGTTGGGTCTTAATTTATGAAATGTCTGTATTGTTCTGCTGTGTACGCCCTGTGTGAGAGAAATTCTGCAAACCAGATTACTTTGTGTCGTTTAAATGAAAAAAAAGTTTGCCTTCTAGCAACATGTCAGAAGAAATGGAACAGTTGTTTATAGGAGACAAGGGGACATCAAAAAATTTCAGAAATAATATCTGTCATTTTAATTATAGTCTGCCTTCTGTGTCATTCGGTACTGATATAACATTGCCGCCTGATAATGGGCTACATGTGTTCAATTGTGTAAGTGGTGATATAAAACAATTGATTTTATGCTGCATAATATCTAATCATCATGACTATAAAAGTGAATATCTGCAGAGATGAAAAAAATAGCATTAAATTAGAGAGGTTTTCATTCTTCTTCCTAATTACGAATTTGCTTTGTGAACATTAGTCTAGGCACAGTATTTTACATTTATCTCATATCTCACCGTCAAAGTTTGACGGGTTCCCTCTAGTAATTTCATTAAGTCGGAATTTGTGCGTGGACCCTGGTACCGAATCGGTGTCCTTACGAAGTGTAGACTCCATCTGGATGACTACTGCTAATCGGATTCCCCGCAAAGTCCGTTATTATTAAAGTAAAGAAGGGAAGTATTTAGATGAGGCGCCCGCACAAGCTGCTTGCCCGCCTGGGAATCCTGCTGCTCTTGCGAGCACAGGCAAATTCCCCTAACTGCGGTCTCATTTTTTCCCTCCAAATCCAGGAAAGTGTGGAAAGCGCACGATTTCCCGGGGGATAGAGTTCAAAACACAGTCGACAATATAATTAGTGAGAGACTTGGGTACTAAAATGTTTGCCTATGTTTTCAATAAATTCCTAATTTGAAGTGTTTTATATCTTTATAACTTATTAATTTATTTCATGTTATTTTCTTTTTAAATTCTGTCTTGTTTAAATAGTTTTGTTAAGGTGTAGGAATATAGCGAGTTCTGTACCTGTTTTCGTTTTGTGTTGTTTTATTAAATCATTGTTGTATACCAAAAATGTGAAATAAATGAACAAATCTCTCTTAATGATGAATAGCTCTTTCAAGAGACAAGAATCTATGTTCATTAAGCCTCCTAACTTGAGCGTAGGGAGTTAATCCAATTATTGCATTGTTAAGTAAACGCAATTATTAAATCAAGTTTCTTTCGATTCAAAATGTTGAATATTTCCCTCAATTGATAATTGGACATAAGACTGTTGTATATCAGTTAAATTGATTTTCTTTTGGCTTTAGTAGAAGAAATGGGAATCAACATAGTTTTTGAGACAAAAACTGTCAACTGATCTCCTTGGCCTATCATGGGCCAAGTATCAAATGGCGTACAGCCATCCCAAAGCGATTTGAACAACCCTCATTTTTAAAGCACGCGCCAGTTGCTCTGGACACAGTGCCCGCGAACTGTGGAAAGCGAACCGCGGAAAGCTAGTTACCTTGCCGGCGACCTTGACATCCCTGATTTAAATGGAAACTTATGAGATTTCGAGAAACTTATTAGATCATTTGAAACACTGGGTCCACAAATGCATTACTAATTTATAAAATACACCTGACTTTTAATGAGAATTTTAACGGGAAATATTTTTAAAAAAAAATACATAACCCTACTATGTGGATTTTTTGGAAATTCAGACGTTTTATTAAGAATGGCTCTTTTCTCGTGGGTTTTTGTACATTATACTCTATTCAAACAGATTAAAGAAAAAATTGAAGCCATTTTGAAGGAAATCTTGTTTAGGTAGGTACTTGTGGGGGATTGCTACGATTAATTCAAAATTACGCGAAAACTATTAATATTTTGAAAAATATGTACTACATGAAATGATTTTAATTTTTAACAATGAATAGATTGCATTGAGAAAAAAAACGCTCTATCTTCAACATTGAAGTCCCAGGATAACCTGACAGGTACAAAAAAAGTTTAAGAAAAATATTTGCAATTTTTGAACCTACGCCACATTTAAGGCATTGAGAGCACGCTGCCCAACTACAACCAGCCATGAGAGAACGAGTGGCCTAACTGCAGTGTAGATGCAGTAAGATGGTAGATAGACGACTCTTGTTCTCGTGGCTAGGTGCAGGTAGGCCACTTGTGCTCCCAAAGCCTCATATATAAGTGCACCAAAATGACAAAGAACGCTTTCTGATATTCTTTTACACCCAGTCATGTATAACAATTTAGGCTAATTGCCCTTCATTTGTTTCAGGCCAAGGTCCAGTACTTCTCTCCCCAGGAATCCACAGTTTCCCTTTCAAGTTGGGGTTACCTCTTGGACTACCATCCACTTTCTTAGGCAAACATGGTTGGGTCCAGTACTTCTGTAAAGCAGCACTGCGTGAAGCTAATGGTTTGACTCACAAGAACCAGCAAGTGTTCATAGTAATGAATCCAATAGATTTAAATTTGGAGCCCCCTGTTATCACTGTAAGTATGGTAAAAATGTTTGAAAACAATGATGAACTGATTAAAAGCCCTTGGAGTTCCAGTCATCTTATTCACTCCCCAACAGAATATTACATTGAATTGAACAAACATCTTCAAATACATTTTTGATTGAAAAAATTCAGTCGTGTCTTTTTTCATACCTTAGATAAATCGTTTGCAATTTTCGCCCAGCCCCGTTGGCAGATGCCGCACCGCACCGGTGGCGCGGCAGTAGGTTTGAATTTCGCGCCCGGAACTAACTTTTAAACTAAATTTTATCGAAGACAAAATTATTTTCGGAAAAACTGGATCTGCCATTCTTTATGAACGTCAACATAGAATCTGTGAAACACCTTAGATTGTTCTTAGCATTAATTCTTTCCTACAAAGAGGTGAAAACGTTCCCAAATAACGGTAACAAGTAAAAAAAAAACTATTTTAGAAATTAACTGCAGTATTTCTTAGTAGTTAGGTCGAATTCAGCCGCTTTCTGGAGGAAATTCTAGCGGCCAGCTGCTCTGATCGGTAGTTTTTCATGGTTTCTCCAATGAATACCAGGCATATGACGGAGCAGTGCCCTAACAAACGAGCCACAGACCATGTGCGGTCTTTCTTTCCTCTTCCTTGCCCTATTCTCAGTCCTTACACACACACACACACACTTATATGCATTTCACTACCTCGCATGCCTGAAGACCGATCGGAACTAGTCTGTCTCCGCTGGGGCGATGCCCCGCTGGTGGGAAATACCTTGAGGAAAATCCCGTGAGCCGACGTGCAGGTCGACGCCGGATCTCGCCATCCGGCGGAAGAATGTCGTTGCCATCTTCCGCGACAAAGTATGCACTACACTTGCGGAAATAATGACCTTATCTGTTCACGCGCCCAGAAACAATCAAACGAAGGGCAGCCCCATATTCACTATCAAATTTTCCCTGATGGAAGTTTCTTTTACACTTCCATTTACTATTTTCCAAATTGATTGTGCGAAAACGAAAATACAGCCCTTCGCCAGAGTTTCAGAAGATATTCTCACGGCATTCATAGCTGCGAATTCGAAATCAGTGTAATTTCAGTTCGTACCTTAATCATTCACAATGACTTTGAACTTGTTTGCACACACAGCACACCAAAGGATATATTTTATCCATTACTCTGCCATGTAGATTATACAAATGTTAGAACATGGAAGAGACTGTTTTAAAGGCGTCACTCTCTAAAATACAGGAGATAAGTAACAGAAGTCTTAAAGCTTCATCTGTGGCAAAAAAATACAGATCGGTCAGGAATGTTAAGGCCCAAATCGTAAACAAGGTATCGTCGTCAGGTTGATGTGATATCGTATGGATACATTATTTCCAAGTCTGCAATAAGATTCGGCTTTGATTCATTATTCTGTCGATTTATTCGTCGTAACATTTCCGACATTAAAACAAGGATTCCCTCACTGTGATTGTGCCAATTTTTTCTTGGACTATAGCTATTGGTGGCTGATCGTCGAGGTCAGTGGTGGTGAATTTTAGTTTTCAATACTTCTAATTCACCTTTTAAATTTGACCTAGTAACACAAACTGCATTGCAAATATCTCTTTAGGAACATCTCCAATAACATGTTCTTCCATCTCTGCCTTTGTGTCTGAAGTGGTAATCTGAATTGTTTCATATTAATATATCGTGAGATGACACCTGTGCCATTCTTTTAAGCATCCCTTGTTCTATCTGTGGAAAAATTGAAGAAAAAATTTGGAATGATTTTTCAGAAAATGTTTTTTTAATTGCGTTAATTTCAAGCACAAATAACGCGCTGACTCGTCGTTTCAAAAAACGTACACAACATTTTTTTAAGAGCTGATTTTTTTAGAATAATTTTATTTAAGGCAAACATCTCTATCTTATATTTTGTAGTTTTAAAATGTTACCTTCTCCCAATTTTCGAAAATAAAAGAGTTCACTGGAAATGAGTCTAGTGTCATTTTTTTTACCGTCTTTTGATAGCTGGGAGGAAAACATTTCAAGCTGTTTTTGTGAAAAAAAATCTTTAAAAATTTCCTTCTTTTCATGTAAAATTACATGAAAACTACTATATTTTCGAAAACACGTACATGACCTTATTTCAAGATTTCATTAAGGAAAAAAATCTCTCTCTTCTATATCATAGTGGTAGGAAGACACCGAAAACAATTTTCAACTTTTGCAATTTTTGAAAACAGGGATTTCAACAAAAATTAGATCTGCACCATTCTTTTAAGTGTCCATGGCACTATCCGAGGACAATGTTTAATCAAAAGAATTTGGAGGCATTTTAAAGAAAATTTTGTTTATGTTGAGGCTTCATGTAAAGAATCCCCAAAATCAAAATATCTACTTTGAACTCAGAGGACCTCCAGTTAATTTAAATCAATTTTGGAGACAACTGGCTGAACAGTTTAGGGGTTACAGATGGACAAACCAATGGGCAAAGAGAAGTTTTGCAGTCAACCAATGGGCATTATTTGATGATTTTGTCCTTCTGGCAACTTCCAATTCCATGGGTAGGGCCCTTTGGGTTTGGAAGCCCCTCTGGGGGCAAAAGCTTAACACCCTGGATACATAAATAACTATTCCATTTGGAAGTATTTTCATAGAAAAAAAGATAAATTTGATTTTGAATTTAACTTAAAATCTAATTTAAGTTAAACTTTTCACCTTAGAATTATATAAAAAAAAAAGACATACATTTTGGAAAACGTTTGTGAGATTTAAGAGAATTGATATGCTAACTATATAATATGAATGCGCCCAATTTTTTTTCATTATTTGTGATTTTTTCATCTATGTGGAAAAGAAAATTAAGGTTACCCTAATTAAACAATATGTATATATTTATTTATTGAACAATTTGTGAAATTACTTTTTTTCAGCAACCTCTTCACTGTGAGATAGAGCACAGTCTTGGAGTGAACTGCTTACATGCGGGGCCAGTCTTGTGTCGAGTATCATTGGACAGAGGAGGATATGTTCCTGGTGAAACAATAGGGATAACAGCAACTGTATACAACAAAAGCAATGTTACATTAAAATCTACCAAGGCTTCCCTCACAGAGGTAATGGGTAATTAAGCAATTAATTTTTTTAAAATTTGGGTAAGCCCAAAATAATTTATTTTGAATCTGAGCAATATTGTCAAATATTCATAACACATGAATGTAAATTTTAACACAATTTACTCATACACAGCAATAAGTTCTGTGAGAGCAGAACACATGAAAATTTTAATGAGAGCAATCAACATTTATAATTTCAGAATTTAACAGGGTTAAGCATAATCTGATGGAAAAGAAAGTGCCATAGAGAAGAAAAACAAAGCATATCGGGTAATGGTACAAAGGTATGACACTAGAAGAACTATTACAAGGAGATGTGGAGGCAGGAAAAACAACTTTTAAGAAGTAAGAAGAGAAAGTACCTTGAATTACAGCTGCCAGACGTCGAAACATTAAATAAGCAAAAAAAATCGAGAAGATTCCATAAATTAGTAAATGGATTGAGGCAAGAGTATAAGCCAGTTATAACAACGTGTAGAAATAGGGAAGATTAAATGGTGGAGGAGAAAAGTGAAATCCTGGATAGGTGGAGGGAGCATTTTCAAATGGTATTTAATGAAGATGAATATGGGGATGAGAATATAAGGGTTAAAATGGAACAACAAGAAGATGAGAGGATGAACCATGAAGGAGAGTGTAGAACACTGTTAGAGAAAGTGAAATTCGCTAAGTAAAAGAATAACTGATCACCAGGACCAGATGAAATAAATGCTGAACTTAGCTGCTTAAATGCTGAGCTAGAATCAGCTGCTTGAGAAATTGGGTCCAAAATTCATAAGGTCCAATGGGTCCAAAAGAAAACCGACAAGAAATGAATATTTTGAAGTTGAAGGGTATAAATTTCAGGTAGTTAATCAATTCAAGTGTCTTGGCACACTGATTACAAATGATAATAACCTACGGGCAGGGATAATGAATACAATAAAATTGGCAAATAGAAGCTATGATGGTCTAAAACAACACTTGAGAACACACCTAATCAGCAATAAAAGTAAGAAGAAACTATAAAAAACCTGATCCGACCAGTGTTGTATAGTAGCCCAACACAGGCTTTAACAAAGAAGGATGAAGAGAGCATCAGAATCTTTGAGAGGAAGATTCTCAGACAAATATACGGGCCGGTAAATGACAATAGAGAATGACCTATCCGATACAATGATGAATTGTATCAATTATATGGAGAACCAGATATTGTCAAAGTTGTGAAATCATCAAGGCTGGGACATTTATGGTGGACTGATGAGATGGATCTGTGTAGAAGTTAACCTTCGATAGACCTGGTGTTAGATGGAGAGGTAGACCAGGGACGAGACGGATGGATTGTGTGGAGGAAGACATCCGAGTGGCTGGGGTAACAGCTTGGAGAAGGAAACGAGGGAGAGAAAGGAAGGAAGGTAGTTATGGTGATCATGGCTTGAAGCGGGCCATAGAATCTGATAATAAGAAGAAATAACAATATAAAACATAATCTGATGGAAACAAAATTGGAAAAGAATCTTCTGTTTGATTTTTTTCTTTAATGAGTCTTTCTTGAAGCCACTTTTCTTTGAAGTTAGCAGGTGCATTATATGGATCAGATCAGCTTACATTGATACTAGGGAGTTTTCAAAAAAAGGAAATTGATTCTGTTAAATATTAAATAATAAACAAGTATGTGCATTGCTATAACCAAGATTTTCATCTGGGGAAAAGTAAGAATTATTATTAATAAAGGTCAAGTTGCATATTTTAATAATAAAGATAAAATAATTAAATATCAATTAATTATATTTATGAGATAAGTTAACAATTAAAAATTGATAGCATTATAATCAATTTTTCTAACAATTTAAATTAACAAATTATTTTATCAATAAGAAATCAGTTATAAAGAGCTTTTATTTCTTTTTAAAGGAATCATTAATATACAAAGAATCAAAATTTAGTTTTATTTTTGGTAATATTAAATATTTGGAAACAAAGTTTATTCAAATATAATTGAACAAACAAATATTCAGTCTATCAAGTTTATTTTCTGAAAAAAATACCTTATGAATTTCATTTTTATATTAGCCCCTTTTTCTGCAACAAGTGTGTGGTGTATACTCAATAAGTATAATCTTCTAGTCATTATTAATCTTGAATCATATTTTCACCCCCTGCAAAGTGGTGAATGTCTGCCTTACAATGCATGGAGTAGAGGAAGAGTAGAGTAGAGCAAGAGAGATGTTGCCTTGGAATTAATTTAAGAAGAGTTAATTTCTGAAACGTGTATGTAGATTATGGTTTATTATGTGTAAACAGAGGATAGAGGTTCAAAGATTACGAGGAAGCAGTTGCCCCAGACCCCTTGGGGTATGCTACATTTACACATGCAAGTCAATTGTAATACTCCAATGAAGACCTCTTGGTCATTATAATGCGCTGTTTGTATGGAAATTCCAATTAATTTTACAAAAGTTGATCACATACTTATTTAAACAGATATTTTAAAGAAAAGATTATAGCAATGCAGTCTACTAAAAATGTTTTGAGTGGCATTGCAATTTCACAACCATTATCATGTTATTTAATTTTTCCTAGTACAATGTATATAAAACAAGTAATTTCTTTCAGACTATCCAGTACTTGGCAAGGCACAAAGTGGTTCAATCAGAGACGAGGGAATTAGCAACTTTAAGCAGAGGAAAAATACGACCAGGGGAAAAAGATGAGTGGACTAATGAACATTTATATGTCCCGCCACTTCCCCCAACCAACCTTCGAGGATGTCATCTGATAAAAATTCAATACGATGTTTATGTAAGTGTGTTCTCTACTGCATGTAGAAAAACAAAATCTTTCAATTTTTTCATTTTAAATGAATGATGAAATGCAAATTCTTAGTTTATTGCCTCCTATATTATTTCAGTAGTATACATACCTTTTGTGGCTCTCACACGCAACCAATCTTTAAAATGAAATCTCTAAAGAAAGAATTTCACGGAGGCGTGACGAATTGCACTTTGACTTTAAAAATATGAAGGATTTGTTTAAAAAATGCATTTAAATATTCATGTCAAATGCAACTCGCAGCACAGTCAGATTTTTGAATGGTTAAATAACTTCCTTTTAAGGACTTAAAAATTAAAATGTTCCTCACAACGTATTATACACAATGAGATCATCTTAAACATTCTTTTACCTTTTTGCTGGTTCGATGCTTCTCAATTCTACCCCACTTATTCAGAGCCTATAGAATCTGCAACTGTATGTGAAATTAAACTAATTACTTGATAATCTATCCGATTGAATTACACGGGTGTACATCTCTGCTTGGTAATAACATTAAATGAGAAAAGTTTGTAGCGTATTAAATTGCTATCAATTACAAGGAGACATATAGAACAAATGACTAAGGATAACAGGATTTTGAAGAATATACATTACAGGGTTAATACGGAAATTAATATGAAAAATAAAGAGAAGAGCGTGGGGGTTTAACATGTGAGAGTTCTCGCACGGGTATGCTAGTTTATGTATATTTTTAGTAGGTTAACAAGCCATTGATTCAAACAATGAGCATTTCTTACAACCTGTATGTTGGGTGTTTTGTAATAATTTCTGTTTACAGTTTATTGTTATTCCAAAAAGCTTTGAGAAGGAAATTAAGCTGAGACTACCAATAATGCTGGCTACTTATCCTCTGCGGTCACCAGAAGGTTCACTACGTCATAAACTTGGAACCCACTATCCTTCAACACTTCCAATATTTCGACCTTGGTTGGAAGAGAAACCGATAACATAATTCAACATGAACTAAATGTCATCCATGAATTATCAACTTACTAATAGCAACTGTGAAGCATATTTCACATGCTATAATGCCCTCTCACTAAGTTAATGTAAATATCGAAAAAAAAATTACTGAAAGTAACACTTGATACCTAATTTAAGAAATATTAAAATAATGATGTTATTCAAGTTGTACATAGTAAGGCTAATAAAATAATTTATCCTAAAATAGTACAGGTCATTGCTATCCTTTTTGTTGAATTTCCTTTCCTGAGAAGAATCATTTGAGTCAACAATATATTGTATGTATTGGTTCTGAAAGTGCAGAGGAAAAACCATCCCTAATGATTATCATCATGCTTAATAGGGATAAAAGAAAGGAATCAAAGAATTGGAGACGATTTTGGAAAAGAAATTCAATGATAACTAAGGAATTACTGTCACACCCACCTCATTCCATTCATGAAGATTTTACAGGAGAAACAAAGCTATCGCATCCGCATGTCGTGATAAAATCAGGATATGTTCTCAACATTTTGAGTGGGAATAAGCTGAATTCCTTCAGATTATGAAAGACTCTCCACATACTTCAAAAATGAATAGAAAAATATAAAATGAAATAATAATAAATAAAAAAAGGAAAATAAATAAAAAGTGAGAATTTTGGTAAATAACATAAGGAGCTTGTTTTAACAGCAAATGCCTCACTAGATAAACACAATATTTTTGGGACCACCACCTCCACCACTATATTGGCAGATCAAGCCCACATGTAGGAAGTACTGTACTGCATTTGCAATCTCTTCCAACATGCAGAGATTTACATTTTTTATTTTTGTTTTTATTTTTTAATGTTTATGGTATGTCAGAATAAATGCAAGGATAATTTCCTGAATTTATATACTAGGAATACAATTGCATATCCTCAACATGCATTTTTTAAACCGTACATCCTTAACTACTTATGAATAAAATTATTTAATAAATTAAAAGTATGAAAGAGAGAAAAGGATAAATGGAAAGCATTTATACAAGAGCTCTTTTATTTAAAACCAGTTCAACATACAAAATGTTCTGTAACAAAGACATACAAAATGCACAGTACAAATACTTTTAGTAAGTATTTATTGATCTTCAGGTTAAGACTCAAATCCATAAAATGGAATAACAAGAGAAGAAATTTTCTAAACTTTAACACAAAGACCAGGGATCAGTACACAAATCTAACCTCACTGAACAAAGTAACTCAAAATGAGGTACTTTAACATTAAGGATGATGCAGAATATAAAAAAATGTTTTTAAAATCTTCTGAATGTACTATTCCTCAATGTCTCTGGTCTACTTTTCTAGCCCAAGGATTCCGCAGTTTTCTCCCATCTTTAAGACAACTGTATTTAAAGAGGGAACAGACTATGAGTATAATCATTCCTACAGAACATGGCAAGTAGGATTTCAGCTGCAGAAATACACAGCCACAAACAAACTTTGAGCAGATGGACTTCTCCAATCAAGTTCAAGATTAGGCAAGCTTTTGTTTAAACTACTGATACAACAATAGTTTTGATCATGAGCAAAAAGTATTTAATTCAAACTACATACTTCCTATTAACCAGCTGTTAAGAGTAATGCCTACATTAATCCATGTACACAATACTGTAATTATCATGCAGCATTACACAAACAGCTGTGAACAATGACTGGCCAGGGATGCCTACACAATCCACATATAATTAGAGTAATGTTGTCCAAGTGGTCAATTAAATAATTTTCATAAGCAATCCAATATTATTCTTCTATTTTATTGAACTTAATAATGGATAAAAATTAAGAGAATATATCATGGAATAAGAAATGTAACTAGTTATTAAAAACTAAAACTTTCTCTAACCATTATATTTATTATTTCAAAAGAAATTTTTGTATACCGCAAATCAGAAGAAGTTGAACTTGCTTCTCATTACCTTTTCTTGAACAATGTCAAATACAATTCAAGCCATTTTCAAAATGTCATTCAAACATAATTTATAGAAAATTTGAACAGAAAGATGAATTAAGAAAATGAAATGTTTAAGTTTAAACATCAAACCAGGTGCAGGAAATATTCTTGTTTTTCCATCGACATTTAATATTAACCCTGCACAAATGTCACACTGGGGTATGTGTCATTCCAACATTTATTTCATAAAATTCTTTGAATATTATACTGAATTTTGCAATAACTCTTGTTATATCTTCCCTAAATTCATGATCTGGTTCATTTTAGTTCAAATCTTTATTATTAATTAAAATTTTTTATTATTACTACTATACTTATTTTTTATTAATAACTCTCTCTTAAAGACACAATAGCATGTTCATTTCTCCCTTCAGCATTCCTATGGTTTGCTAACATGTACTTCCCCTTTCTGTAGGGCTCTGTTAAGAAATCGCAAAGCACAGCACATGTGCAAATCCAACCTAAAGATCATCTATTCCCCTTCGTCAGATGACCCTGCTGTGAAGTTTCTAACAGACATGAATTGCATCTTCAAATCTAGTTTGCTTGTTTGATTCAGGACGGGTATAAAGAAGTTTCTTGCGTAAGAGAATGAGTGACAAGTTGAGGGTGTGTTTTGATATTAGCCCTGAAAAGGTAAATGACCCTAATTAGCTTGTTTAAATTGTTTTTTGTGATTATTGATAATTAAAAGTGCTTAAGATAACATACTTCATTTCATAGCAATTAGCACAATTAGATTTGATTTACGCTTCCCATAACCACATAACCTTGATTGAGCAGCCACTTTTTGCTGGAACCAATGGTAAAAGCGCAAAGTTTAAAGACCTTCAACCTAGACACAAAGCATCTCGCAAGGAATTTTATATTCACAACTAACAACCCACTAAATAAACAAATTAAATAAGAAATATAAAACCCCACTGACCATTTAACTGGTACGTTGCTTCTCCAAAATAATGATTGCAATTCAAAAATCATTTAACATGTAGTAAATTTTCTTGCCAACAATTATTTTCTATTTTTTATCTTTTTCTTTCTCCATTAAGAATTTTTTCACAATCTCTCATATTTCCCAACTTATTTTAAATATTTTTGATACATATCCACTACCACTAGATGCTGGTTCTTGAAACAAATTTTCTAACTCATCTATTTCAAGACATACTCTTGATGTTAAAAAACAAAAATGTTTTCTAACATACACTACACTAAAAAAATTCTGTAAAATACATCCCAAGTTAGAAATTGAATTGCTTCAATAAAAGGCACACTGGATGGCAGTGACCCCCAGCCTAATTCTCATGCACCTGTGAAAACAATTAGAGCATAACCGAACTTGTAAATAAAAGCAACAATAAATGAGCCTTGCCAATAGTAAATATTTGGGTTTCACTACAAACACTTGTGTTCTACACACACAAAAATTTCAACAGTGAGTCACATCCCAGTATGATTGAAGATTAAGAAAGTTTTGTGACGTCTGTTAGAGAGAGAATAAACTTTTCCTTCAGCCATTTTTTCATTACAGTCCTGATCAGTGCTGTCTCGAATGAAAATTGCAATTTGCTGTCTCAAAAGAAACTTTAATCTTGTGTAGAGTATTTTTTGTAATGAGATACTTGGTTCGCTCAAGATCAAGCTCAAACTCAAGCCAAAACCATAGATGGAAAACAATTACTTTCCTGACCTGGTTTTGCATGACGAAAGTAGGCATCTACAATGTGCTGTTCTAGGAAGTATGAAGTTCTGACTGGGGAAGATCACCACAAGAGCATCCTGATTTCACGAAAGCACATGGCACAAGTATTTTTCCCCTCAAAAGAAAAAGATCTGGTGCTTTCAAGGACCTGGAAGCTGCATTTTTATGCACACACAGCTCCAATTTTGCAACAATTCATAGGCAAGCAATTAAGTTGTCTCATAGAAATTTTTTAATTTTCTCTCACAATTTAACGAATCAAGTTCACTACTTATGTAAATGCTCATACAATATAATACATTAAGAATTGATTCTTTTATTAATTTTTTTTTATCTAAGGTAAATATGCCATGCTTATAAGAAGTGACAAAATCACAAAACAAAAGCAGAAGAAAATTACTTCAAAAAAAGTCTAGCAGAAGAAATATGGAATTATAGCTTTCTATGAGACAAAAACATACATCAATGCTACAAAGCAAATTAAAAAAAGGAAACTTTCGCACTGAAAGAGAATGCTCCTATAACAATATTTGTTAACATCATCATTTGGGTTCCAAAGATCAAAACTTGCACAAATTATCAACAGATAGAAAAGAATAACAAAGCAAGATGCAAAATTGTTGTTGTTTGTGCATTTACACTATTCCACTCAAAAAAGAAAAAAAAAAAAGTTTTTTGCAATTAGCACCAATTCTTACAGTCATCTATCCCATTACATTCATTGTAACTACCTCAAGTTTCAATTTGTACGAGTATAAACTGGACAATTACACTTCTTTTACTCTGCAACTATTCATCGCAACATTTTGCCCAATCACACCTGATTCAATCAGTAAGAACCAGTTTGCAGTCTCAATGTAAGGCTGTCCAATGAAATTTCCCAGAAGATAACAATGAAAATGAATTTGAATACCATTTCAGAAAATACAAGGAAATTCAAAGGACACTATGGATAATAATCCATTATCTTGGAGAGTACAGAAAATTCAATTTGCTTGTAAAGTAAGATAAAGAATGTAATAAATGCTACTTCATTAGTACAAAATAACAAGTCCCATTATACTATAGAAATGCACCATCAAATGACTACCACTTTGATCTTAAAATAGAACAAAAAACACTAAAACACTCACTGAATTACAGATTACAGAAACGCATTAACTCTCAGATGCTTCCATTTCATCTTATCAACACAACAAATATATTCAATAAGATATGTGACCGAACAGGATGTAAATAGAAATATATTTAAACAATCTTGATTCATTTATTCAATATGCAATAGCTTTCAGCAGGGTATATTTCTGCTCATGGAACTAAAAACAACAATAATATGGTAATTAAGAAAACAATAATAAACAACAATGAAGTGGAAGAGATGGCATGTTAAATCAATTCTTAGCGTTAAGAAACTTGAAAGATTAAATAAGTAATTTCATTGGATGTTTAATTGCTGCAAAACTGCTGTGTTACACAGCTATAGAGCAATATATCACAAGGTATTAAATATATTTAATTCAGTAAATAATATTAAAGGCTAACACAAGCATTATCTGGCAAAGAACACAATGCGCAAAAAAAATTCACTCTTGACCCAAATGCAATGAGTAGGGACCGAATTTACATGCACTCTTTGAAATTTCAAAGGGTAATATCAGTTTTCACTTTGAATGTCTGTTGCTATAAACATTTAATAATTAGCATTAAAACCATACTTGAATGTAATTCTGAGAACCTCTTAGCACACAAAATGCAAAGTCCCTTTTTCAAATCCTTGTTTGGTAACATTTGTAGGGGAAGACCCCGCTGTAACTTGCAGGAGTTTACATAATATGTATTAGTTCACCAATTTTCAGAATGTACTCAACAGTCATAATCCTCAAAACTATGGTGATTTTTCCAATTAAATTTCATGCATAATTCAGTTATAGGAAACTGACAGCAGGTACGATATGTATATAGAAACAAATTACACAATTAAATATATTAAAATAAATATAGCAAATACACAAGTAGTGTTAAAAGTTTTCAACCAATTAAGCAGATAAATCAGCAATTTCCAGAAATATGATGCTTCTTACAGAAATGGGCAAAATAAGCATCATAAAATCATGTTTAAATAATTGGAAATTGGATATTTCATGTACATTTCAAGTGAGCAAACTTTCTGACTGTAGGGGGAAAATATGCATTTGCATGGAATTCCGGTCTCTAGCAATAAGGAATGTTTTTAGAAAAGGTTTCTTTGAACACATTTCTGAGTAAAGTGAAAAGGAACTCAAGAGTTTAAGTCAATTTTCCAAAACAGCTGAGGACTTCATAATACTGACTCAACTGCTCCACATAGAAGGGAACGTTGTTTTGTATCATTGTGCCAAGAACATAAACTTTATAGTAGAAATAAAAATTGCACATCCCATGACATTTCCGACTCAAACAGCAGTAGCAGCTCATGACTTCATGAAGAGAGAGGGTGCCAGCCAAAAATAGACACTAGTAAAGATCTTGTTTGCAACTAATAAAGGCAACTTTTATTTTGCATGAGCTTTTCTGTCTTTTTTCATTTTTTACTGTAAACGGATCTAGATTGATAAAATAAAAAGTACACCCTTACCTGGCCTCAAAATCACGGTGTCAAGTGGCAGGTTACAATCACAACTACTAACACCACTTTACAGAGAGGGCTTTTTACTGTCTGTACAAAGACAAAAGGAAATCTCTTCTAATTCCGACACAATAGCATACTTGGTATGTAACAGTCAACATAAATATTATACACTTACAAAAATTATTAACATAATAGGTGCCAAAAGAGAAAGGATAATAATATGAATTTGCCAGATGTATTAATATTTACATCAAGGCCTAAATGCGGTATTTTGTCCACAATATAGGACCAATACTAATGTATTTATCTTTGTATTTATTTGTGACTGGAATGTACACAAAAGTGTTTTCAATTAAATAATCAGGAATAAGTGCTAAATTTGATGGGTCTAATACTCTGTTTTTAATAAAGATTTTCACGCATGCCATGCATGTATTGAAGCCAAACTTAAAATATTAAAAGAGCCACACCTCATGTGACTTAGTAGCCAGCAGAAGTATTAGGTAACAAAAGCAACCATCAACGAGTAAAGACACAATTCTCAAAGCAAGTTGCACTCGTAAACACTGCAAATAAATTTGTTGGCCTAATTAACTACGTGTCATAGCTCCCCAACTCTCCTGATGTGGCTGCTACTGTTGTCCAGTAAATTATACTAGTTGATCTTGAAAAAATAAAAATTAGCATGTTTCAAATATAAAAATGCCTCTTGGTAACCTGATTCAGAACAATAACACCACAACCCTCAAACACTTGAAAAAACCCTTATTTGAAATTTTAGGAAATATTAATTTCTGTTTTTTTTTTCATTCTTTTTAAACTTTGCTTACGCTCCAAATACGCACTACCCTTAATACAATAATTAAAGTTTAAGTGTGAGCAGGTCTGACTTAATAACTGATTTACACAATGTAGCACAGTGTAGTTTGTCATTAATTACATAATTAACCAACCTGAAATGTCAGTCCTAGCAAATCTGCAGTACAAACATTTCACATGAAGATATCAACATAAAATTACTTCACACCATGAAAAATTACATTTCTACACAGAGAAAATAAATTCTAAACAGATTACCAGTCAACACATGCTGGCATTGCAAATCATTACCATACTTACGTTTTTGTAATATATTACTTTAGAGGACAATAAATTTCTTTTACTTACATTGATTTCATTGTAGCACCAATGACATAAATCACTTGAAATGGCAGTAATAAGTGCATTACAGCAAAATTCATTAATGCAAACGATTTCTGGAAATTGGTGAACGATCAAAAAATAATAATTTCAAATTAATTTAATTTTTGGTACAGAAAAATACAGAAGAAACTGTGGCACTATTATGTAAAATTAAAAGAACAATCTATTAATACCATTCCTTTTTCTATTCACTTTCAGTCTAATATTACAAACAACTTGACGAAACCCCATTGTTTGAATTAAGGTCTCTGGATACCAGAAAGAAAAGAAGAAATAAGAGGGAAAAGAAAAGGCTATGAAGATAGAGAAGATGAAGACCCAGAAAATGATAATTTAGGCAAACCATTTATACAGTAAAACCCCTCTTTTACACTTTTCATGGAACCCTAGAGAAAATGGTGTAAATTGCTGAAGTGTAAATAAGAGGAAATAACTTTTTTCTTCGAAACTGTGAATATACTATAATGTATTTAGGTCCATACAATCAATAAGGATTGCAATATGCATTAATATGCAGTATTAGATACATAATAAACAATATTACAAGGTCAAATAGAAATCTGACCGAAATTGATGACACCAGAAATCGAAGGCGTAATTAACAACACAGCATAGTGAATGTCGAAACGACACATCCAAGAGTCCCCACAATCCACTGCTGGTAGCCTTTGACAATGCAACAATGTACTCATTTGTTGGATGAAGGGAGGGAAACGGTATTTCTACTATAAGAAAAAAAAAGTCCCCAAACTCAATATAATGTTTGTTTTGGGCCGTTCATAATGATTTCCAACTAGGGATTTATTAAATTTATTTATGAAAGATAATAGAGTATTCATGAAACAAATTTATGCTTAAAAACATATGGAGAATTCCATACTTTAATGTTTGAACTATTACAGGTTGGGAAAAATCATGTTTATTTTAGAATGAGAAAGTATGAAATTGTTAAGGAAGATGTAAAATAAACAAATGATCATGAGGCTATCTCTCTAAGGTCTGTGTCACAAGAGCTTTGTGTTGCGATGACGCATGTCACCTAATGCTGATGACGTCAACTGCATTGAGGCCTGTGCTCACGTCAAACCATGTGCATCGCAGATTAACACTATCTTACACGAAACAGGGCATGATAACTCTTGGTGATGTGCATTGTACCCACAGTCAAGGTAAGATGCAACAACATAAGTCGAGATAAAGCCCGCTTTCTAGCTTTCAATGCGCGAAGCCAGCTACGTGATGAGCGTTGATAACAACCACTCCCATTGAGTAACTCATATACACAAGGCATCACCGCATCTGGTGTCATCAGCATTGGGCAATGCGTGTCAACGCAATGCTCGTGTGAAACAGACTTATGTTCTTCTACCAATGCATGTTGGTCATTTTATCTGCTTTTAAATACCTCTGTGATGTCATGAAATGAAAATTTGTATAGGCCTAGCTGCTAAATAATAATTTTAACTGTATTTAAATCTTCATGTAACATTTCATAACTCTTTATAATATCGCACAATTTCAATATTCTTTCTGTTATGGCCATTTTTAACGCAATCAGTGCATCATTCTATTCTAATTTTTAGAATGGATATGAATAACAAAAGGTTAAATAAGTATTACTTGGCTGATAATCAAGATGCAGTAATATATGATTATCACCTCCATTAGCAGCTGAATAATAACAACAACAACAACAATAATAATAATAATAATAATAATAATAATAATAATAACAATAACAACAACAACAACAACAACAACCACCACCAGAACGTAAATAAGAATAGTTCTGAATTCTGAACCGAAAGTTCTCCAATTTGCTAGAAGAACATTATATTGAAAGGTGCATCACTGCATTACCTAACAAGTGGATATTTATAGCCAGAGATTGAAGGGATTGTAATCCAATATATGATACAGCAAACCAAACAAACAAAAATCCAAATGTTGTAGAGAAATGCAATACACATGGCAAATCCATTGAACACATTATGGCGGGCTGTCCGACATTATCAGTCAATGCCTATCTTGGAAGATATAATGAACTCACAAAACTTGTACACCAAGAAATAGCTATTAAACAGAAGCTGCTTCATATGCCTATTCCACATTACAAATATGGTCTACCCTGGGTATTGGAGACAAAGAGGCATGTGATGGACTCAGACCAATTTGATATCACAAACAAAATCATGGTTTATAACAAGCCTGATATTCTCCTCATTGATAAAACTACCAAGATAGCCTCTTGCAGTTCCTCTGATCCATAACATCAGGAAAACAGAATTAGAGAAAATAGGGGAGTTTGCAATGCAACTGAAACAGATCTGGAATGATTGGAGTTGTTCACATATATGCCTTGGTGATTTCACTGGGTAGTGATGTAGACTTTTAAAAAAGAATTTGAAAAATTTGAAACTGCCAATAAAATTGCAAACTGTTGGACAAAAGCTAGTTTTACTTCAGACCTGTCACACTCTTTGAATGTTTTTGCAGCAAGTTCAACTCGGATATGATGAAACATCTCTTTATAAGAGCTCAATTTGGTTCTAAGACACCAAAAGATAGATTCCCTATGTCCTGAAAGAAAATTGATGATAAAGATAACGGTAATGATGATGATAATAATATTAAGGTTATTATTATCAATATTAATAATAAATTAATATTAATATTATATTATTATTATTATTAATAATAATAATAATAATAATCATCATAACAATAATAAGGATTATGATTATGATGATGATGTCAGGGAAGTAACTGAAGTTCTTAGGTTCTACAATTGTCAATATAAATATTCTGTATTGTATACATAAATATGCATTTTTTGTCATTTGAATGATAATTAATAATTTTGTTTATAGCTATAGAATTAATTTATAAGATGTATTAATAATTTGACAGTCCTGCTCTGATAGATATCTGTGTGTCTTCTGTTCATGTATCAGTCAACTGTGCATGATTAAACAATAACAATAACAATAATAATAATGATAATAATAATAACAATAATAATAATAATAATAATAATAATAATAATAATAATAATAATAATAATAATAATATTGGTCTTATTCTTTATCGTAACAAGTCAAGTCTGATGTCATGAGATTGGTGATTGAAAGAGAATTATGAGTGGCAGAAGGAGGGCATTCGGTTTGTGTAGTTCAATGAATTGGAAATTATGCATTGCACAAGTTCCAAGAAGTTTTATATTAATTGTGCAAATGAAGGCCAGAGCCTTGTCACTCAACTTCAAAAAGCATAGCAAAGGGTCAAAATGACAAGTTAAAAGTGTTTGGCAAAAGAGTACTTTGGCATACAATGACAGTCAAGAATGTTTTATGATAACTGTGTAAGCCAAAGGCCAGAATCTCGCACTGGACAGTGTGTGTGTGTGTGTGTGTGTGTGTGTGTGTGTGTGTGCACATCGTGATACTGGACGTGTACCACTATGCCTTTCAAATATCAAATATTTATTTATTGTAATAGTTTTCTGAAAGCACTTTGCGAAAACCTCCCATATGGCTCTTACTACATATAAGCTATTCTATCGTCAATAAATTGTAAAGGTCACATAGATTTTTTTGTTCTCTACTTTAAGACCAAAATTTCCAGTTTTCATTGGAAATTTTCTGAATAAACTAAAGAACAAGCAAATGCTGAATCATCGATACCAAAATGTACAAATTGCCAATTTCTTCACACAGGACCACCATCCACTTCACCATCGACAATTTGCAAAATTTTGTCTATATGAATCTCTTAATTTACTCAACTCTCACAATTTTAATAGAAACACACTTTCCTCAATTGATTATTAATTTGATGTTCATAAAGTTTTAAATAATTTTAGAATTAATTGTATATGCATTAACATAAAATAATATACTTTTTGTATAATTATTATGCAGCTAAGATAAATGATAGCTGTGATATACATACATTAAAACCCACACAAGCACCATTATAATGGAAGATCTACATGATTTATGGCCTTCCCTCAATCTATTACTTTACTATCATCTAGTTTCAAGATCAACTAGCATAATCAACTGTTAATTTGATGTCATGATATAAAAGATGTGAATCGTAAAAGATGTAAATCTTGTACTATTCAGGAAAATAAATATTTCATCTAAAAAAATATCATTTTCTCAGTGCATTCTCTAACAATTCTGTTCTTACCAGATGGCTTGTTCTGCAAGATCATAATATATGAACACACACATTATAAAATAAAAAATACAGATCAACATAAGGATGTTGAACACACACGATTACATTCCTTGATTGTACTATACCATCAAATTTTCAACATATGAAATTAATAAATGACTGAATACAAATTAATACTATTACCAAAATATTTCCATGACTGAATGGGTTCAGCGCTCTCTTCGGTAAATTTTCTCCAAAAATTTGAAGAACAACTTATGAGGCATTCCTCGAGACATTTGTTGAATATGAGTACTTATTAATTTATAATTCTCCTCTTCATATATAGAGTAGGTAGCTGGAAGTCCAATAAGCTTATATAGTTCTTTCACTGCAGCCACATGCTCTGGATTTTTTGAGCCATAACATTCCTAGACAAATAAGATCAAAACCATTATTGCAATATATTCCTCCTAAAAAGGATTCAAGAGTGCGGTCTAAAACTGTCACCGTTAAATCAAGAAAGAATTGATAGAAAAACACACTTCACATATAATTATGGAGATATGGAACAAATTTATTGGTAGAAAACTATGTATGCCAAAGGTTTAGAAAATTATTAGAATAACATTCAATAATTATTGTTTCTCACAAGAACTTTTAAAAACCGAATGGTTAAAGGTGATAAAATTGTTGCTCGAGGTCTACTAAACTTACTTAAAAATTTTTAAGTTAAGTGGGGCAATAAGGTGACCGGGGCAGAAAACATTGGTATCCACCGAAGCTTCAGACCTCACAATGATAGATAATCTTTAATTAAACGTATGACAGATCTATACAAAAAGTTCTCGTAAAAACATAATAATAAGCTAATTAGATTAAAATTAACTTAATTTAATTATAATCTATTTAGCTAATTCAACAAATATATTAATAACAAGTTTTAATTCTTAAGCAAGCGTTGCCTTCTTTTCTGATAACAAAGGGCACGAGTAGTTCACTCTGATGTAGAGCAAAATTTTCTCTACAAGGGCATCTTTTGTCAGTAACATCCATATCAACTTATTTTCTTAAGTTGTTTTTTTTACATCAATTATCTATATTTGTATAACTTCCACATCTAAAGAAGTCATATCTGGAATTAGGAAAACCTGCAAGTAATGCTGACTAAAATATTTTCACAAATCTCATTCAAGGTTTATTATACATTGAATACTAACGTAATGGTGTTTCCTTGCTTCCTGTTTGAAGAGTGTTAATTCAGATTTTCCGTCAACACACCACAATTGTTCTCAAACACTTTCTAGAGATTAAAAAGTGAAGTTTTTTGAGGAGGGTAGTTTGATAAGTCAACAAAACGTGCATATTATTGTACGGTATAATCGTTGGAAAGTATGATTCTTCTACTGGTGAAATAGGCACTTCAGCCTGATCTGATGGGAAGATGAGATCTGACAATCATCCGAGTTGTTCAATGTAATTTGTGTCCACCAATATTGAGAAAATAGTTTTGTACTGGACAGATAAAAGCAGTATTCAATGATGTTTGCAGCAAATGTACCTCCTCTAGAGGCAATTTAATTTTGGATGACCAAGTTTACACATGAAACTGCAGATGAAGCCCATTCCAGCTGCACAATTGAGGTAATCATGACCACAATCATTGAAAAAATTCACAATATTGATATGCAAAACCAATGAGATTTCTTCTGTTACCTGAACTACTTCACTGAACTGGATGTCAACATCCTACACGAGATTTGGAGAAAATCCGAGGTGCGCTTGGGACTACGGTATATTGGGGGGAAAAAAGCAAAAAACAAAAACGCTGTTCTTTTTTGGAAAGAGTATTGTCTGTTCAGTCATGTTTTTGAAACTCATAGATGCCACATCAAACTGGGGTTTGTAGTGGGTGATTAACATAGAGAGGATTTACAATTATATTACTGATGTAAGCTAACTTTATCTTCAGCCGGTTTACTCCATATTATTCTTGGCATTCAACCAACTGGAGAATGCCGTACTTATATAACTAGAATGCAAGAAAAGTCAATTGAAAACTTTCTTTTTAAGAAATACTGAATCATCCAAATATAAGTCGTCTGAATATAAGATGACGCCCTAATTTTGAAGGGGACTTCTGAAAATAATTAAAATATTTAACTAGTTCTTACTATTAGACAAAATAAAATTGCAAATTGTCTAATTGACTATAAAATTGTCTTGTTGATGAGAATGTTAAAACTTACAGCTTGAGCTATCACTATCAATACTTAAAATCATCATAATCATGATCTTTGTCATTAGTGAAAGTGAGTGGGCGAAATTCATACTCTACACACAGCAATTTTTACCACAAGTCTCTTTCGATCCTAGGCTAGCTACAAACACTCACGAGAACACACTGTCCCTTAGAGACTACGAGAATCTTGTAATCAGTGGCTTTTGTTTCCTCTTCAAAAGAAAGAAGGTCTCATTACCAAGTGCACTATCTCGATCTTATGTTGGCAGTCTCCCCTACACTCCCCTTCACCCTTCCTGGGCCAGCGAAAAGGACTCTCAGCTTCTATGAGAAACGGGTGAGACTGAACAATGGTTCGACTGTCCCTACTCAACAGTTTTAGAACCTATCAAAAGAATCTTATACTGGCCTGAATGGACCGTATATTCAGATATGTTTATAGGACAAATTTTGCACTTACACAGGACAAGCCAAAGTTTCTCTATGGGATATGGATTCCGTATTTCTTTTAATTATCGGCAGGTCAGCGCATTTTCCAGGAATCAACAAATACACAATTGGCTGAACATTCCAACTGACATGTTGGTAAGAACATTTTAACAAACCACAAAATTCTGTTCAAACTTTGGGAATTTATCATTTCTTACCTCTAATATGGCTCGTTGTTCTGGAGTGACCCTTTGCAATGCAACCACAACTAGCCATGAACATTTTCCATCCTGTATATCAGTTCCAATTTTCCCAGTGATTTCAGGATCACCAAAGCAATCCAAGAAGTCATCCTACACACAAAAATGTATCATAGAAATAACAATATTATTTACTTTTCTGTTTTCAAGAATTTCACATAGCCAATAGGTGAGGAAAGGCAATGCGTTGTTCACATCAAGGCTGCACAGGGCATAATCAGAGGCACCTTTATAAGTACTTTTTATTTATATTTACAGCAAAAGAGAGAATAGCACGTCTTTATATTGTTGGTTAGTTTTAATGGATATTTGCAAATGAAACCTGTTTCTTTCAGGCATATTTGACTTTACGATGGGTATTTTAGGCAGCCATGGCAAGAACAGCTAAGAATACAAAACAGCTGTTGCTAAGAAAATTTCACATTATTAATAAATATTGTCATCATTTGCGAACTAGAAGTTAAATAGCAAAAGTAAAGTAATCTTTAGTTACTTATACATACATACATATACCGGGTGATCAGTATAAAACGCAACTCCGCTGTTCAAGGCACTGAGAGAAAAGTGAAAGTTTGCAACACTGCTTCTGGGAGAACTTCGACTGCATTTCAGCAACACTCCATTCACCACCACCCTCTTCCTGTGGTGTGGGTCATATTTGCTCAAAACAAAACAGGCCCCGTCTTCATTCATAGTATCCTCTTTCACAGTTAACTTACAATGCGCCTCAGCATACAGCAACGCAGTTTTGTGGTGGAGGAGTATTTCCGAATGCAATCTTTCAAAGAGTGCCGGGCAACTTTCTGAGAAACATTTTCAATTGAGTGTGTGTTTTTTAGTGACCAGGCTTGGCTTCATCTGGATGGATATGTTAACGAGCAAAACAGTATTCTCTGGGGGTACTGAGAGACCATAGGAAACAGTAGAGAGACAATTGCATTACAAAAAGATAGGAGTATGGTGTGCCATTTACCGATGCAGATTAATTGGTCTGTCATTTTTTCAAAGAAACAGAAACGGTGGATAAATATCAGAATAAATTGAGAAATTAATTTTTATTATATTTTAATTAGTTAATTATTTTTAAAGTAACCTTATTCAATAATAAAATAATAATAAATAATAATAATAATAATAATAATAATAATAATAATAATAGCAAACATTTGTTATGCGAATCTGAATTTATCATTTATTAATATTTATTTATAACAGAAAAGTATAAAACACACACATTTCTTGAGCATATGTTCTGGAGCGTACGTATCTTATTATGAAACCAAAACAAGCAAAGGTTACTATTAAATTACCTCAATGTATATTTTGCATGGCAAGTTTATTTCACTTTTAAACAATATTCAAAGGAATCGTCGTTGACAATTCAATTTTCTTTCGAAGCCAAACAAGCAGGTGCGTGTCTTTCTCTTTGAACTTGTGGCCATGGCAGTCACCTGCTCTCCTCTTGAGGATGGCATTAGTGGGAGAGGGGATTAAGCATGCTTCCCGTCAGTTTACCTGTTTGAAAACACCAGCCGCTATCCGACCCGCTCAAACATGGTTGCCAGTGCATTTCACTCCGCCTGCTGTGGGTTGCGTTTTATACCAATCATCCAGTACATATATACATACAAAGAGTCAGTTCATATTAGTTATCAGAAATATAATAATGTAGACAAAAACAAAAATCAATTTTGCAAATGAGAAGTACAAAAAATTCTGATAACATGTATTGTTACTTATTTTTTCAAAAAGGTACAATGTAATTGTACCTTAAATCCTAGACAGATTGAGAGGACATGATAATCCTCCTCTCCAGAAAATTTTTTTTTGAAGATATCATCAAATATTAGAGTGGTAGAGAAATTAAAAATACATTAGCATATTCCTTAAATTCCCTGCAGCATTAGGCCTCATTGTACTAGCAGTGGAAGGAATTAACGGCAAATTAAAAAGTAGCTTTTTTCTAACCTGTACTTGGAAAAAGTGTCCCATCTCCAATAAAATGGTTTTTGCTTGACGATGCATTTCTTCATCTTGAAAACCAGCCTAATAACATTAAAGATTAATAAATCACAGAAAGTTTAAAGTGATAATTTTTATATATTAGAAGTAATTTTACTCACCATGTGCATAGCCAATGCTACAGGTAAATAGAAGGAATAATATGCAGTCTTATATTTCACAATAGCTGTGTATCTTGTCATTGTGAAATTATCCAAATTAGGTTTACGACCAAATTCTGAGGACAAAAGATCCAAATACTGGCCTAAGGTTGTTTTGAAGGTAACCTAGAAAATAAATTCAAAATGCCAACAAAGATTAAAAACTTGCAATAATTCAATAGGCAACAATGTTTAAAAGTCTTCAATGAATATTTTATCTCAGTGGAAAATGAACAATGGAATTACCATAAATCACTGCCAATTCTCAATACATCCAAAATATTGTAACTTCTGGGCTTATAACTTTATACTCTGATGCACAATAAATTAATTTGTTATTGAATGACTTTTATTTTGTTCAAGGGAAATTCAACCACTTGCAAGTTAGCAGATGAATATTTAGAAAAACGGCAGAAAAGAAAAGGAAAAGAAAGATCTCCAAAGTAGGCAATTACCTAGATAATTATGAACAAGCAGCGAATATATGAACAATATTAGCAATTATTAACCAAGTTTAGTTTACTTAATTATATTATAATAAATAACTTGTAAATTTTCATGAGCACAATTAATACACCGAATGAAACAATGGTTAATGTCAACTTGAATTTATTTTGAAAGTTGACTTTCAATGGCTCTGCTGTTATCATCAGTCTAGCAATGGATGGAGAAGGTAGGGAGAGAAATTTAAGTTGACAGATAATTTCCATTATTTCCTCCAAGAATAATGCCAACAACATAACATTATTAATAAAGAGCACAAACAATAAATCTAGCATCATCATCCTTTTCAGGACTACATTCTAAATAAATTATGACAAACCTTTTTTCTTACAATTAATCAAGTTTAAAAAGAACAAATCACAAAATCTCAAGCAAAAATAACTTTCATATCAGTATCACTCATTTCCTATGTGTGCACAAATTTAAAGATAACTATGGAGCCTTGGACCTTTTTAGAGGTATCTATGGTTCAGTTTGACACCCAGGATCTTGGGGAAAATCCAAAAACAATGAACCAGTTTCAAGTTTGACTGAAAAATGGAAAATGTTTGTGTATTTCCACCTATTCTCATCCTGTGTGTACCTATTCAATTTTCACACTTATTGGATATGACATAGCTGACGTCATGGCAGCAAGGTTTCAAGGAAGAGCTCAACTGGCATTAAATATTCACATACATTATGGAGCAGCAATTTTGTATATTCTTAGTATGAAAAGAACTGTTGTTCTGTATTCTATACAATGCAATTGCTGTTTTTGTGGAGACTGCTTTTATTAAAATATTTAATTTAGTACAGTGTTTTGTGAGAGTATTTTATTTGTATTCTTGAGCAGTGGGCATGCTACACTTATTTTAAATCATGAAAACACTCACATCATGAAATAATTCAAGAATTGCTGTATAGTATGGCTTATCTTGGAAATAGCGTCTCAGAAGTTGATACAATCCACTCTCCAAAAGAATGCCATCGTTTACTGCAGCCACTCCAATGTCTTTGTGACGGTACCAGCAAGGTCTGCCTCGCCGAGTAGTTGCATTGTCCATTACATCATCAACCACCAAAAAGAAAGCTTGAAGCTGTAAATAGAAGATTTCTTTCAATTTAAAACATTTTCTGGAAAACATGCAGATTGACAGCACCTACCATCTCAACACACCAACCAATAATGTGGGCCAATCTCAAATTCTCAGGTGTTAGCTGATCTGCAGGTGATAACATGCGATATGCAAAGACTGTGGCCAATCCACGGTTCTTTTTTCCTCCAGGAACGTTGTATTGTAGAACCTGTACGTAAAAAGAAGCAGAATTTTGTAACCTGTGTCAATAAGTTAAGCATTTCTTTACCTCCAAATGCAATGATAAAATGCAATCACAATATAAATTACAATGACAAAATTTGTATCCATTTGTTTTTTCTTTCTTTTGTCAACACTTACAGTGAAAATCGTGCATTCATTAATGTAAGCAATACTTGGTCAATCCACCTCCCCATCTCATTATAATTAAAATAGAAAAACGAGGGAAAATAAAAGATTTTCAGAGAATTAAACAATATTAACCCAATTACTTGATTTAGGGTATTTCTTGATATTTTCCTTTCATAAAAATAAGGATTGTATAGGAAATCAAATGTGGGTGTACTGAACACATTTGAAATGTGGGTGCTTTCACTGAAGAGACAACCGAAACATTTTCTGAGTAATAATTTTTTCACATATAACAAACAAGTTTTCCAAATTAGATACACTGAAGTTAACAATTTTAAACTATGTTGTAAAAAAACACTACAGAATGATAAGAGTCAGATTTCACACAGCACACCACACCACATCAAGAGAAGGTTTTCACATAATGCCTTCTTGAAAAAAAAAAAAAACACTTCCTCAATGTTTCCAATAAATGCCTAGTTAATAAATAATGTATTTTAATATTAGCATCCACCATTGCTTTAGACACACTCCAAGAGAATATAACTTGCATACTTTTAACAGTGATCCATGTTTAGGTGCACAAGTTGAGATTTTATCAAAGATTTTTAATTCTTTCTTCTACCTAAATGAATCTCAGAAAACAATTCACCAAGGTTCACTAACAATATGTTTAACGTAAGGTGTTAATTCACAATTAATATATTTTTACATTTCAAATCCAGTTTAACTCTTCTTTTTTACTTTTGAATATATCAATGAAACTTGTTAACTGACAAGGGATTTTATGAACTAAACATGCGAGCATGCACTGTGATGCACAATTGCATAAAATAGCAGCATGCCAAGTATTGAAGAAATTCCCCTTTAAGTAGAGTATCAGTTGTTTTATATATAAAAAAAAATCTCATGTAACGTAATTGCTATATTTAGAAACAAATCATGTTTGTCTTGAACTACATTCAGAATATTACACCTTTTCTGATTCATTGAAATTTATTGCTCTTGGAAGAAGAAATCTGACCTTTTTTCTTTTAATTGCACAATGTCAAAAAAGGATCCTTTAGAAAATTTCAGACCAACCCATTGGCAAAGAAAACTTTAAAATCCAAGTGAATACAAATTTTCAATAACCTAAACTTAAAATAAGAAAGTATTTTGATTCTCCCCTTTTGAATAATTTATCTTTATGCCAAGAAAGTTTTTTTTTTTTCGGGTTTGCGGTCTACTTGCAACACACATCTCTCTGAAAGGACCTTTTAACTGTTTTGCACCTCCTTTGGGAATGGGAAAGGCATAATAGATTTAACAGAGCAGGGTGACTTTTCTATTTTACAAAAGTATTTATTATCATGCTGAGAAACATTTTTTATGCACTGATGTACTTAAGTTTTTTCAATATTATGTGTTTGATTGTTTAGTCATTCAAGGCATGTCAACTACTATTTTCATTAGTCCCTTAAGTGTAGGGTGTGTTTTTGCTCGGGAGGTGGTGGTGGTGGTCTTCCCCCACTGGATGGCCAGATCTGGCACCGACCTACCATCAGCTAACAGGGTTTTCCCCAACCAGGTACATCCCACCAGTGGGGGCACCACCCCAGCTGGGACAAGTCCTAAGTCCCTGACCGGTCTCCCGGCATGTGTGGTAGTGTAGTGCATGTTAGTGGAAGCATGTGTGTGTGTGTAAGTGGTAAGAATAGGATAAGGAAGAGTAAGGAAGGATCGCGCATGATCCATGGCCTGTTTCTTAGGGTACTGCTCTGGCATTCGCCTGGTTTTGATTGGAGAAATCGCAAAAAACTACCGATCAGAGCAGTCGGCCACTAGAGTTCTCCTCCAGAGAGCAACTGAATTCGATCCAGCTGAAAAGCTAGTGTCGAAAATCCTGCTGCCGTCGGGACTTGATCCTAGGACCTCCCAGAGGACCAGAGGCACTGCAGTAACATCAGTTGATGCAGTGAGCCACTGCTCCCTGTCAATCAATATTATGTAAATAATCTTCAATACATTATAATAAACTGTCCCATATTATATAATATACAATGTAAATATAAGGTAAGTCTTAGGAATTTTAAAATAAGTGGAGAAGGATGATGAAATTGACAGATGGGCGAGCACAGTGCTTATGAGGGCTGAGGTGAGAGGGACGAAAGAGAAAACAAATTGAAAGAATATTGGGTAAGTTCTTAAAGAGGAACCTGGAAATAATTTTTTGTGTTCCTTGTTACACAATTAGAGGAAAATACCAATAAAAGTGAGGGCGGGGAGATAAGCAATGAAATTGGAGGATTTTTCACAAAGGAGGGGGCTTGATCTAGCTATGGAAAACTTGTCAGAAATTAAAAATAACAGCTCAAGAAAAGATCAAGAAAATATTTTAGAAGGAGATTTAGTTCTAAGGGAGATACAAAGATGAAGACAGGAGTTGAAATGAACAAGGTCATAGTAGAAAATGAAAATATAATCGGGACAAAGAGGATATGAAAAAATTATAAATGCTAATTATAATGTAATGTAAATGCCTATGGGGATCAGATCACGGAATATTTACTAAGGAAAATAATGACAAAAGATGTACGATTGCCAGATTCAGACTGGGGAATGAGGCAAAAGGGAACAGGTATTGGTTGGATGAGAAGAAGAAAGTATGTAGGAAATGTGGATTGGAAGTTAAGAACATGTATTGAATAGTGATAGGGGAATGGAAGAAAAGAATCGGGAGAATTATAGGGAAAGAATGAAAGATTTTAGAAGAGATGAGAGAAGGGATGAGAATTTAGAAGAGTGAAAGATTTCAAAACGTTTAATAAAAGAGTGATAGGTGGAGTAATAGGATGTTCAAACTGGTTGTACAAAACAGATTTTGTATGAGAAGTATGAAGGATTAGATAAAATTGATGTATGACCGATATCAATGTACATAACATGGCATGTGAATATGTTTTAGGTATTGTATTTTTTTAAAAGCATTTGCAATAAATTCAATCCACCTTCCACTATAACATGATAATCAAACTGGAGTTTATTTATGGGGCTGAAATTGATTGTAAACAGAAAACAAGATCAAAAGAAAAGCTATTTAAACAAATTTTAAGCTCAAAATTCACTAACAAAAGGAATTTAGATTAACAGCAAATAATGAAATACAAAAATATATTCAGATATAAAAAATGCATACAAACATTTAATGGACATGTTTAAAGAATGGAATCAACCACATTAACAAGTCAAATTGTTGAATTTCCCAAATACTGCATTTGAGGCAGTATGCCAATTAAAAAAACAAAAACATGAAAAGAGGCTAGTAGAACAGAACTTGGAAGAACAAAATACAAAAGCTTATATGCAGAAAATTCAGATTGGCCAGGCAGAGAAATCTAACAAGACTAGGATAATGTGGTCTGAAGAAAAAAAAGGCACATTCTACGAGAATAAAAGCAATAAAGGTACACGCAGAATGGCAAACAAATACTAATATACATTTTCTGGTAGAGACCAAACATCAATAACAATATTAATATTAATAATAATTATTTTGGAAAGGAGTAAAAGATTTGAGTCTTGTTTTTCTGGCAAGAAAGAGGTTAGTTAAAGTTACAATGATTCACACACAGAAGATAAAATATTGAAAGAACCATTTTATCAGTAGTGGATTAACGAATAGGTAGAACTATGCAATTGCCTAGGGCCCCCAATGGACAGCGCCCTGATATGAAAATTTTTTTTTTTTTTAAATTAAATGAGTCCGACACTTTATTTTTGTAATCATGTATTAATTTTCAAGACATTTTAAGCTCATGAATGCCACTATCAAACTAACTGACAGCATATAACAAAAGTGAAAAGTGAGTACATTTTAAATTGTAAAATAACTATTTTTTAAAACAGTCACATTTTTTTTTACATGTCTTTTGGGATTTCAAATGTAATCAAACAAAATCTTGCATCAAAAATTTTTAAGACATGTTAATGTATAAATTCAATATGCATACCCTAATAGCTCGAAATAGTACTTTGAATATTCTTGACAAAGATGATAACGAGTTGTTCTGCAGAACATTCTTTTTCGGATTTGAAACGAATCAAGGCCAGTGAAAGAGTTACAATGTGGCAGGAACAACTACAGACATTGAGTCTTCTTTGCATCGAATCTGATATTTTAAGGAAAATTGATTTTGATGACATTATCAACAAGTTCAGCGAAATGAAATGTAAGAGAAAGTTTTTCTGAATCTCATTTAGTATCGTTAATTGCAAGTTATTTTTAATATTAATCAATTGATTCTGAATATTAACGATTGTACATTTATATTGGAAAGAGGGGGAAGGTCAATGAAAACAGTTCTAATTTGCAATCACCTAGGGCCCCATTAAGAGTAAATCCACCACTGTATACAACATTAACTTTACACAACTGTAATACTTTCTGAACTTCACAACTGATTATATTAACACACAATTAAATAAATTTAATAACATTTATATTATATGGATATTTTCATTGAACATCAATACGTTTCGTAAGCCACTAAAATGTCATTTGCTTGAGACGAAGTCATGAAACTAATTTTGAATCTTGTTAATATCTTTTCCAATTGTTCTTTGTCCAAAATAATATCAAGTACAAATCCAATGGCTCATTATAAAACAAAGGAATTTGACAATACTTTATTTAGAAATTAATCAATTACTAAAATAAAACATTTGTTCTCTTTGATCTTTAATAAACCAGTTACTACCGTCTTGAATTGCAACTTTTTGAGACAATCATTATACTGTATTGCTAAAAATTAAACACCATGATTTGAGGCCATTGATAAATGTTAACATTTATAATTAAATAATTATTAAGCACCAAAACTACATGGAGTGCTACTGTATTACTCAACAAGGATAATGAAGTGCACATGCATTTTTCAAGAAATCGCCATATCTAAACATAACCAGCACATAGGTTTTTCCATATGACTACTCAGGTCTAGAACTTTCCTTGTTTGGAGCCTGTAAAGTCTTCCCATATAATAATTACTGTTCTTGTACGATTTTATAAGGAACCTCACATAGATCTGCAGTAATTTAATACCTCTTATCACCAAGTAACTTACATAATACAGCAGAGGTTTACAAATGTGACCAAAGTAAATCTAGATATAAAATAGAAATTGACATACAATAAGGACAAATATTTCAGGATTTGCAGTGTAGCAACAGTATGAACATGGCAAATAGTTTATGAAGGATTACTAGCTTACTTCAGATATCTGAAGTAAAAATTTTATTTTCAGTTTAAGAAATTTGAATGATAGGACTTTCTTAGTGGAAAAATATTCCATTTTAATTGCAACTTATAAAAATGCCCATCATACAGTCATTCACATTATAATTAACTATATGCTATTACTATTACCTACAAGGCAAGAACTATTAAAAGAACAAAGATCTATTTTTCTGAATGGTCTTTGCATAACTTTTTCAAACGATCTTTTCTTTTTGTAGGAAACATGTTAATGCCTTTTGCATACATTGAGAAGCTATTTATATTTTGATAAATATCAAGATTTAAGAAATGCAAATCATCACCATGAACTTTGCTCCCTTCCAACACCTGCATATGAATGAAGTGGCAACTTCTGAGTAACAAGAAGTAGGACATTAGAAACTCCACATTCAACAGTGTTTATTTATATCCACACTTTCTAAAGTTCAGTGAAATGTGCTTTGTTGACACTTATTTACATTACAAGAAATTGTGAAATTATCCTGAAAGTCCTATGCATGTCAGGTTTACACAAAAGGGAAGAGAAGGATGTGTACAAACAATTAATTGAGACACACCTTTGCAAACCATTTGGTAGCTTCAGGAATATCCAAATGTTTCCCTGCATCAGTTAAATCTCGAACAACATCTGGGAAAACTGCCATAAACTCTCTACTCTCATCTTTACTGGCTGCAGTATTGACAGCTGCTAAAGGAACAGTTGGAACGTTGTTCCCAGTAGACTGAGCTCTAGAAGCCAACATAAAAGTATGCATCTTAAAGAAATATTTTCTAAATCAAGAATCAATTGTAATAAGGTTTGTTTTCTTTAAGACCTAGCAATAAACTGACAAATCTGTCCAAAATTCAAAATTATTCAATCTGAATGTTGTGAAAGCTGAAATTCAAGTATATTGGTAGATAATATTTGGGATTCATCTGACAAACATCGACTGTTTGAACATTTGTTTCAACTACTAAGAAGCTCTCTGCACAAAATGTAAGCTGAATAATAGGTTAAATATTAATATATTTACACAAACAGAATGCAGTGCATTTTATATCCAAACATAAAACTCAAAAAGAAAAGTAACTTTACCTTCTAGCATTCATAGAAAGTTGTTGTTATTGTTATTATTATTATTATTATTATTATTATTATTATTATTGATCGTGAAAAAATACGAGAACATTGCCGGTACAACGAATATCGAATTTCTACATTACCTTTTGAGAAAAGCATTTAAAATCTGTCACTGATGTCAACTAAGAATTTATGACGTTTCGAATTTCAGGTGAAAAATCCTTACGAGCAATGATCTTCAGCATGCATAATAAAATATTTTGGAAGAATCTTTACACAAAAAAAAAAAAGATTGAAAAATAAAGTAAATAAAACCTTTTCCCGAATTTAATTTCGATCTAATTCAATCTACAAAATCGCGTATTGGAGGAACGTAATAGAATATACATGTTATTTAATTTAACGTGCACTTACAAAGACCAAAAGCATAACGAAAATGTCAACCGCGACAATAATAAATAAAAGCCTAAAACGGCATTACATTCCCATGCCGTGCTTATAAGGATTGTTCTACATCAACTGACTAATTAAGCATGGCAAGTACTAATAATAATCACGCTGACAATACAAAACCAGTATTTACCTTCTGGGTGAAGAATGGATCTTCGGCTTTATGCAGGTGCTTTTGAATGAATTACTGTTCTGTTTAGTGACATTGGATCCCATCGCCGACCTCTGTTTGTTCGTAATCATTACGGCACTAGATATGCCTCTCTTGTATTCGACCACGGAAGCTCCCATGAACATCACACATTTCTGTATGCGGAACATTGTAGATATATTTCTACAGTTTTAACACATTTAATACGCGAACACACTTGCTGTTGAAATGATCGATGTCACAGCGCCAGGCTAGTGGGACTGGCTTCTTTATGGGACTGCGTGTGTACGTGCGCGGCCGTACTGTGCAGAGCTAACCGTGCTATAGCCGTAAAATCGTCACCGCTCGTCACCTGGCCCTACCTTTCGTACCGACCGTACAGTAAACGGCATTACCAACTGTTGTTAACAAAAATAACTAAATTATTGACATTACCTCTTCATGGTATAAACTTTCCTGTTGCATGCATTTTAATGTTGAATGCACGAGTGCAAACCCTGAATCTCGGAAACATTCTTAAGCAACTTTTGAAATCAATTGTTTCCTTTAATGCGTGAAAACGATGTAGTATAACTTAATTAACTCCAAATGAAAGTATTCGTAAGTCCAAAGTGTTCTGGACTGTTTATAACTATAGCCACAAAATTTAATTTTATTAAATTAAATATTTAATTTTTTTAATTCAGTGCATGTGTAATTTCATGAAGAGCAAAGGCTTCTTATAAATTAAATATTACCATATATTAACTTTTTCTACAGTAATGAAAATATTTAGGTGTTATAATGCAAATTGAAATGAAAATGTATTTATTCATGTTTTATTTTGCGTTGAAAAATGTTAATATACGAATGGGACACATTACTTAAACTTGTAATTTATTACACTTGCAAATGTTGAAAACATTTTCCCTGCAAAAAAAAACAACAAATTAACAACCAGTAGGCAAGATTTCTATCTTAACAGGACTTTTGTAATCACATATTGTTTCCTCAGAATGTCATAAAAACTGCTAAATTATTGACATTAATTTAATCCTAAGATACATTCATGCATTACAAACTACTTTAAATAATTATCCATGTTCTTGTAATTTATTTTATTTATCCTATTGATGGTTTCACTTTCATCCTCTTGCAACATCTATCACTAATTCCATTAACTTTTCTTTAATTTCTGAGAACAAGCATTATCTAAAAAAAAAGTGATGATTAGTATGTTGGTAATTAAATCTAATTAAATAATTCATTCAAGCTATTACATTTTCTAGCACATATTAGTCATTTGCTATATAATAATTTTGCTACATTTATTAATGAATTGTTAATGTTATTTTAATTTGTTAATGACTTGCAGTGTTTAAAATAATGTAAATTGTTTTAATGTTTATTATAGGCACTTACATGTTTTATTAACCATGGAATTTATCAAGTAAACTATTTGAATTATTACTGTAAGTTGTTGAAATTGAATTTAATTCCAGCTATAATTTAAATTAATTAAATGTTTATTGTAATCATTTACATATATTTTTAACATGTAATTGATCAAGTTAATGTAAACTTAATAATTTTTTACTGTAAGTTAATGTAGTTTTAAAAGAATGTAATTCTTACTGTAATTTAAATTAATTGCTAGACAGACTTTCTTAATACTTTTTGTAAGATTATAAGCAATAAAATATTATTATAATTAAGAAATCTGCCCCATTAACTACATAAAATGCATATAAAAAATACAAAGATTTCACAAAAATTAAAGATACAAAAAGAGGGTACATCTGGAAAGAAAACTGTTAACAAGCATACAACATAAGAAGGAATAGAGATAATAGAAACAAAACATGATACAACTAATTAAAAATGGATAATAACAATCATGATTCAGGATGCACAGAAATAATTTAAAAGATAAGGGTACTTGATCTGCAACCATTGTTTCTCATTAGAAAATACATATTTTAATAAATAGGACTAACAAATGATTTCAAATATAATCAATATTTATTTGATAACACACTTCCATAAAAACAGAGGAGGAATAATTAAAAATACATCAGAGATTATCAAAATGCTAATAAGTCTTTCTGTTTCTAGAACAGATTCTTCAATACATCTTCCAGTTTATACATTGGTAACTTGGATTGATGAAAAAAGTTCTTTCACTTTCAACTTGGCAATCTCATTACTGGCACACAGGTGAGCAGACACACACAGATGCAGAATATTGTACAGTTTTCTAGCACCCCAGTTCAAGATTTTTATATCTTCCACAGCATAAAAAGTTAATGAACTCTTCTTCATCATTGAACAGAGCAAGTAAATTATGTCATTCACATTTTTGAAGAGCAGAGAATAATACGAAGTAGTACACAGTTTTCTCACATTATTTATCAAGTATATAATATATTCTGTATTTATTTTTATGAAATCTATTTATCACAATATATAGCACATGTAGCAATCAGTTACTTTTTGCAACAAATAGTGGGCAACAATTTACACATGAACAATAGGCTTTCTAAAATTTGCATGTAAATTATACACATATTTCCCTATAACATATTCACACAATTTTTCTTGAGCTCTGGAATCCCTGCTTCACTCCTTTACCTTTAGTTGAATTATGAATAAAAGATAGCAACAAGTGCTTTTGACATCTGATAACTAGAAATTATTTGCATTGCAAAATGAGCTACAGATCTGACATAATAATCCTGCCATCAAAATAAACACCCCCCCTCCATTCCTCTCACGTTTAGTGAAATGAGAGCTCAAGAAAGTATACATGAATTACACATTGATTCAACAAATGCTAAGGCAATTTTAAGGTAACATGAAACAGAACAAGTTTTCAATTTATCTAGCAATATTACGATTATAAAAGAAAGAGTCTCAACACAAACTGATCTTCATCTATTTAATATAAGAAAAGTTATGAAATTGTTGTTTCAATGTGTATGACTTTAATATACATTCATTCAAACTTTACAGCAAACGGAACCATCACCAAAGGACAAAATGAGCCCTTACTAAAGACAGGATTTCCAGGCAAATGCATGATGCTATGTAGTTCTCCAACTTTGTGCTTGTGTGTTTCATGGTCAGCTTATTTAAAAAATTGACACTTTTCTCGTGCATGATTGCATGTTTTGGGGGTTTTTTGGTAAAATTCATGCAAAATGAATGTTCATACTTTTCTGAATAATATTGCATAATCACACTTTCATCTGGCATATTAAGATTGTTGCATAAATCTTCTTTACAACAAAATTAATGCATAAATAGCATATTCTTAGAATTTGACACTGGACAGATGTTACTCCATTTATTGCTAAGTTGCCGTATTTTAAAATTCTGTGAAGTTTGGAAGAAAAGGAACTACGAACTGATTTTTTTGTGAAATGAATTACACATTCCATATATTTATTCCATGTTTGTAATCAGCTGTAACTGATCAATATGCACTCACATTACAATGGATAGTGAAAGGATCGTAGCAGGTTTCTGTGAGCCAGCCAACCAACCAACTAATCATAGAGAGGTGCATGGATAAACTAGATTCATGCTGCCACAAAAGCATATATTTAATGATGAAACATGACTCCTTGTCACGGCACTCCACAAAACGATGGAAATTCCCATGAAAGTTGTTGGCGAAGAACACATTCCATGCAGATGAGGCTCTGTTGATCTGGCTTTGGAAGTGTAAACTGAAGGAATGGCAAATTCCACCCTTTAATCCCAGCTCTTAATCATTTTGTGCTGGTTTTAAGCTTATTTTTGACATATACACCCATGCCCACAAAAAGATTATTTTTTACATTCAAAACCCTATTTTTCAGGCAAGTGAGATGAATCTAACAAAAGAAAATTTTGAAAAATTGTTTAATTATGCACTGCTACAAAAAGCGTTAAAATAGAAAATGAGTAAAATACTTAAATTTGGTAGGGCATATTTCATTAATTTTTACCCTTAATTGAGCTATTTGGAATTATGGTTACTTGATAACAGAGGTTTCAATGCATTTTTTAGGGCATGATAATGCTTGAAAATTCTGTCTTCAGTCATTTCTAAAGAAATATACTACGGAAATATAATAGAGTACTAATCTTTCATTGAAAGTTCTATAACCACACACAAGAAAATAGTACTACAGATGTACCTCACAGAATATGACCTTGAGGGCAGAGTTTGTATTTTGAGACACAAGAACCATCTGTACTTCCCAGCATGGCTTCCTGTGGATATGCAACAGTCAACTGATGGCATGCGATTGGTGCCCTATGCCTATAAAGCAATCATGCTCAAATATCACCAACTTCACCAATACCAAACATATGGCAACATCATGTTGAACAATGGAAGGGATCAAAATTTAGTGCATGCGCAGTGGAGGGCTCTTTTCTATGCAGTTCACACACACAAGAATAAATTAGTTTAAAAGGTGTTCTCTGCCCTATTACTCTGATCAGTTTGAAGATACTACATTACTGAACCAACTATAGAGAAAACAGCACTTTTTAAAATGTCTTATTCTAGTGTATTTGAAATAATCAGAGAAACATTCAAAGAGCAAATATAACAATGGCACATCAACAACCAATGAAATTATCAAGTATTAAGAATTTTTTCTTTTTCAGTTCCTTTCTTTTGGTGTTCACTTCTTTATCAGTCAAATCAGAGTTTATATCAATTCAGTATATTGAAGATTCAATAAATGTGGATTGAGAATTATTACAACAGTTAGATGTAGATCATCTTCGGCTAACAATACATTGCCTTGTGGAGTGCAGTAATAATTAAAAAGCAGGTGCTGCTTGTATTTGATAATTCTTTTATGCAAGCACACAAGATTTGCTTCTACAAATTTAAATGAATTAATTTAATTCATTTCTTGATTTAGGGGACTCTGCTATTATTTGTTAACTAAATGAGATTGTCAATTTTTATACTTTACACGTTAATATTAAAGAAATTTTATGACACAAGTTTTACTTCTACCTAGTTCAAAGTAAAGAAAATACAAGCTTCATAAGTTTCTTTAAAAAAACACTGAAAAATTTAATAAATTTGTTTTTTAAGTAAGTTAGAAGTTTTGTTTCTGTCATTCAGAAACAAATATATTCCATGACATATGGAATGTGTTCAACTGTGCTCCCCGTTTTGAGCAAATTAGCCAATACCAACAACAAAGAAATAATTTCTCATGTGATGAATGATTAAAGTTACAGTAACAGATAACTATCTTATATTTCAGAAATTCTTTTTGTCGAAATTAACCAGCAATGTGGTGATATCACAACCCAAGTGAATTGGTGAGTTGGTGATATCACAATCCAAGAAAGAATTAATGTTAACAAGTACATTCTAAGTACTCGTCTTTGGTCTGAAATTTGAGGTAGGTAGGTGATTTTCAATGCAAACTAACCTCATAAGACTACAATTTCAAAGGTGAGGACATGAAACTGAACATTAAAATAGGAACTTCTGGACTTAAACTGTGAAAGGAAGAACAAGAAAACAAATTTAACCCACCTACTAGAAATTATCTCCACAATATAATACTTCATTGAACACCAATATTTAACTTATATAATTGCACTTACAATCTAAAGATAACTCTTTAACAATGCTTTCACAAAGAAGACAAACATTTCAAAAAATAACCTTCAATTTTCTTTAATACTTTTCAACATCAATAAATAACATGAGATATTTCTTTACAAAGTAACTAAATAAATAATACAAAATAGAAAACATAGAAATTAAAATAAAGAAGTATACTTCTGATAAATAGTATTTGTTTCACAGATTCTTTGTGAATGAGTATAAGAAAACCATCACACAAAGTTTCATTTTCTGTGCTAGGAACAATATGGATGCTGAACCAGAGCTGCCTCCTCTGCTCGATCGCCTAAGGGCGGTCAGCTAAGGTCAGCAGCCATGGTTCCCCGAGGTCAGAATTTCAGATCTTTGATGGCCTGAGGAAGATCGGGTAACTTCATGTCCTTGATTTGTTGAGGAATGTTCATGTTCTTGACAGCAGAGACAGCTCTTGCTGGGGCTGCAGCCAACCCTGCCTGTGGACAAAACAAAACTTCATAAAAAAAGTTTTAGCGGAATTATTTTTCTTGAATTACACCGATATACATAAAAAGGGAAAAGAACCATTGAACTCGATATCACTGATGTGTTGCATACAGCAAAAGTTATGGAAAGAGTGAGACCCAAGTGATTATGAAACTTCTGCAGGGAAATCTGAATTTTCCCCACAAATCAGTATGGATTAGTTCCAAAAAGGTTGGTCACTTCAAATCATCAGTGTGTAGAAAAGTGAACAAAATTACACAACTAGAGATTACCAATCAATATCGTCTACCTGAACTTTGAAAAGGCCTTTGACAATATATTCCACCAATGCTTCCTATAGAAATTAGAACATATTGGTATTAAGGGAAAATTACTAGGTTTCATTGATGCCTCCCTAAGACAATAGAATTATCAAGGTCAGTGTAAACATGAATGAATTCTCATCTAGAATGATGCACAGAAAAGTAACCCTCTACTTTGGTAAGGGGCCTCTCCTTTGTGTCCTGTAGACAAATGACATACCATTCTTAAGGATGTGGAAAATACCTTGTTTGCTGTTGATACAAAGTGTTATGGAAACCCCTTAATGGATATCCTACAAAATTATTTATTTACCATAGATAAAGCCAGAAGGTTAAACCCCAAAAAGGCTTAACAATACAATAGCTTTACTAAATTAATAAGTAATGGTGGAAACATATCGCATAGTGCAGTTGCATAATACAGTTACAGAATCAGCAAATATATCAATCTTCTCAGGATAATTAGCAGTGAATTTTTTGACTCTAGTTATCATTTTCTATGAATGGCAGTTGATCAGAAACTTGTCCATTGAGGTAAAATAGTATAAACGTATGTACGAACAAGGTGGATATGTATGTTGGGCGTGGTACTGACAATGATATTTGACTATGAATATATGAACAGTTAAAATCATTTCTCAAAATTTTAATGAACAAAGTTATCATAGTCAAATGTTGTCCTATTGGCTAGGCTCTGCATATCATATTAGACAAAAGATACTTATTATCTATTACACAAATAGGGTAAGTTTCTGTCTGTCGGTATTCCAAAATAATCTAGATAAAATCACTAACAGGACAATTGGTTGCTATCTATTAATTCCCAAGTTCAGTGATTCATGCTGACAAAAATAATCTGACAAACTATTCATTGTACCATAACATAATACTAACTACACTACAATCAAAAACAGGCACGCATATATCATCTAACCTTAGAACAAGTGACCATTCCAAGATATGAGAAAAAAGCAAATTCTGATATATTAAGAAAATAAATGCTTCAAGAGTGTTTCCTTGAAATTATTAGACCAATCCCCACTACAGTTCCAACATACATGTCTTATCTTTATACATTTATGTTGGAACTGTAGCGAGAATACTAAGAAGAGCAACAAAAACATGAGCTAACATAAGGCACTTTACTAACAAAGGAAGGCTTGCTTCACTGAATCTACCAAATTTGCAATAGAGATGGCTGCAAGAAGACTTAATTGAAACATTCAAAATCATCAATATCTATTATGACAACTATGAACTCTCATTGCAACCAAACCACCTCACTGAGATGCCACCAGCAAAAAATGAATAAAGATCGTTTCCACAGAAAATCCTACAATAATTTCAATGTTTGACAGATGTTGAATGGAACTGCCTTTTAGAAATCAGACACTGTTCAATAATTCAAATCAAAACTAAATAATTACTTGCCGTCAAAAATACATCTTTCATTGCCTGAGGTATACATACACATGGTACAGTAGTACTGTATCATGAATGACACCAGTTCTTTTTTTACTGTCACTATGAAATTCATAAATAAACAAATTTAAAGCAAAGAGCAAGATGTTCACTACAACTATTGCAAATAGAACAAAGATTAATAGAATACATGGAAATACAATTCAGTTTCCCTCAGTAAAGTATACCTTTAGAACCTCACCTTTTGAATGAAGAAGACTCAAGAAAGGAATAAGCATGAAAACAAAGCCAGGTAGCACAGTGAAGCTTGTAGCCTGGGTTTGGCAGGATGAAGCATGGCAGAACAAGATGAGATGGAACAAAGCAAGGCAGAGCAAAGTAGAGTAGCAAGGAGACATGGTGGAGCTGGGCAAGGCAGGACAGGGAAATAATAAGAAAAGGGAAGATATTCTGAATAGTGTGTAATTTGATATAACAGGCTTCTTACGTTGAAGAATCAAACAATTTTAAGTTGAAAATGGCAACATGATAATATCTTACCTCCTGTTTCTCCAGTTTGTTTTGATCTTCTATTCTTGTAAGAATTTCAGTCATGTTTGTTTCCAACACCATGCCTCCCATTACTAGCTCGTTCAAAATGTAGTGTACCTAATACACAATTGATGTATAACATTATTTTTCAATTATAATACATTATTTCAGCATTCTATATTTCACAGTAAAATGTTATGAATGTAATAACCTAACAAGTTTCAGTTTCACGTACAATTTTAGAAACATTCATGCAAATTATTTAAAAAACAATCAAACACAACCAATAATTATCTGTATCCAACATCTAATTTAAAATATAAATTAAAATAAATTTACACAACAATGAAAATGAAAATAAGTTTCATTTGGAAGAAAGAATTAGTGTTCAAATTTAGAGCATTTCAAAATATAAAATGATGGAAAACAGTTTTTTAATTGGGCATGCGAGAAAATTATACGCCACAATTTTGAGTTTTTCAAGTCGACCACATCATGATTCTCTTTCAGCAACCATTGTCTCATACCATATTAGAGGTTTACATCTTTTCTAGTCATATGGCAGTACAACACCAAACTGTCTTGGCACTCCATGGATTCATATGTGATTGCTAAACATTACATAAGCAACATCTCAAAACTGCATGAGTTTGGCTTATGAGTATCTCTCACTGAACTCTAATTTAAAGACAAGGTGAACTTATGACAGATACATTTTTACAATATTAAAATCTGTGGAGTGTCTCAAAAACATTACATACTAATGTCGAATATTAAGTGTTAGTAATTTTTTTTTTGAAAAATCAAAATTTGAGGGGGATAACTACCCCGTCACCCACATTTAATTGCATTGAATTTTCTTTTTGCTAGTGGAGATTCCTGGCGCTAAGAATGAGCGTGAGGACATGGATGGAGGTGGAAGAATCAATGTGGTCTATGGTCTGGGATTCACTTAGAATTAGTTATGGGAAATGGCTTGTCACAACTGCTCTCTAATTTCTCACTTTGGCAGTGGTTCGATTTCATCCAGCAAGTAAGGTTCATTTCTTGACTAGGTATTCTACAAGGGACATATTTTAATTACTTCTGTGTTATTGAGTGAAAGGTAGCTTGTTGGGAAATGTTGGAAGTTATGAAGTATTTTGTGAGAGTGTTTTTGCCAGTTGATGTTTGTAAGATGTTAAAAATTTGTGTATTAATCTTGGATCAGGGTGAACACTTATTTCCTGGAACAAATTTCCCTTACTTCTCCCAGTTTTCCAGTGCAATTTTTTTTTCTGATAAGATTTGTAATTTCACACTACTTAAAGAAAATATTAAAGCTACTAATTTGTCAGCTCTGTTTTTGCCATGACAAAGTTTAAATTAACAATGTTTTCTCACCACATAAAAACTGAGCAAAAATAATACTGTACTGATGTTTCAAGGTATAATACCTATTTTTATAACACTCTGAAAATTTTCCATTTCTGCTGATTCTTCTAGAAATTCCTTGATTTTTGCCGGACTTTTCCACAGCAATGCATGAAATGCCCTGATTTTTCTTTGGTTTTCTATGTTTTCCAGTAATTGGCCACCTGGCAGATCTTAAAAGCCTAAACAGTTAATGGATTTGTCTTCATTCTGTAGTTCTGTTACAAATTGTTTTTTTAAATGTAGATTGTCTAGGAAGCCTGTATATAGGTCAACTTGTTTAGTCATGCCAGAGCAGTGGACAAGGATGACACCCATTTACTGCATGAAAAAAAAAATGGGAAAAGGCTATTTCATAATTTACATTATTAAAGTATAATTATATTTATTTGTAATTTACATTATTGAAGAATCTTTATTTATTTCACTTTTCAAAGGATCTAATGATGTCAGCCTTCAAAAATTACTATTAAAAATATGAAATAGAGTAAATAAAAATATTAGAAACAAAGACAATACTTGTTTTTTATACTATTATTAAAATTCACATGCATATATCAATAAAATGGAATCAACAGCAATATTTTCAATTTACTAAATATGAAATCTACTAACTTTCAAATGAAATTTGAACATGCAAGGCTCAAATGAAATAGTTACACATTTTTGACTATTTAGTGCATCTTTCTAAATTCATAGGTGTATAACCTAGTGCCCAATTGCAAAATGTCAAGATGGCAATGCACTGTATATAATAAAACAACAATTATAAGTAGTGTGTTACAGATCTTAAATGAAACACATCATGTTAAATAAAATTTCAGCTTGTAAATCTTTTTCTCATTTCTCAGAATTCGGTTTTTGTTTGTGAAAAACAAAGTTTTATTTAAGAACTGCACCATTTTAATTACAATTTTATTACAAATTTTCACTATGATAATTGACCAATAAAAAATTTAAATAAAAACCATTGTAATTTGGAAAAAAAATAATGATTACTAACAAAACTGAATGTAGTTTGTAATTGAACATTGGTCAGCTTACCTTGTCAACATGAAAAATCAAGTCCAATTCACAAACATTTTCGAAACATTTATCCAATGTTTCCACAAACACTTGAATAAGGTCTAAAATGCCAAGTTCTGATTCAGACGAATCCACACAGAAAACAAAATACAATGTTGCATAGTGACGGTATATTAATTTATAATCTGATCCTCCGATTAAACTGGAAATAAACAAGAACGAAGTTTACATTGATATATTAAATGAAACCACAACTTGGCATTTTCGTTTCAAGTTTCAGATATCTCTTACCTTCCACCTTCCAGAAAGTTGCAAACATTGTCATCTCTTTTTGAAACGAGTTGAAATGTTTCCTTAATAATTTGTTGTTGCATGTCTTCATTCTTTAAAACACATTAAGCTGTTTTAATCACATGCACATTCATTTGAGATCAAAAAACTGATTTAAAAAAAACATCTCGAAATGAGAGCAAAAATACAATTAACTTACAAAATATTGGTAGAACTTTGACATACGAGGTTTTCCATGGTTATTGAAAACCAAAATTGCTTTGATCATATTGATAGGTGAAGCACACTCGTAGTATTTACATTGGGATTCACAAACTTAACATAATTTCATTTACGGACTAACAAATCATCAACACACGCCCACGATTGTCATAACCATGCTTGCGTTGCCAAAATTTGACAATTTCCCGTCCTTGTACAGAATCGATACGTCTGTTAACAATTACAATATGTCGAGATAAACAAATGATCATCGAAAAAGGTTTGGTCATGAGTGCAGATGCAAAATTGTATTCTCTGGAACAGTGGGTGTATTTTCAATTGGTCAGCGCAGGACCAGAAACGTCATCAGTCACGTGAATAAATTGGCGGGTGAATACGAACGTAACGACCTTCACCTAGCTGGGAGCTCTGATTGACATGAAATTTTACCAGCTTGTTCAGCACTGTGCAAAGGTAGGGAATGTTTATACGTTAATTCTGAGAACTATGAAGCTTTGTTAGTAGTGTGGTCTGTAATACTCTCTGGTCTCAGTTGCCTCAGAGGGTGATCATCGGGTGACAAGAATGGTTGTTGTGGACCAGGTTCGGAAAGAAGGGATGATCAAACATCACAAAAATTCAAATACTGTTTATTGCAAAGACAAACTTCTCTAAAAGACCGCCTTTCTATTAGATAGAATTTCAGGGTTACAGTATGGTTTCAGTGATCAAAATTAAATAAATAAAATAAATAAAAATAAATAAATAAATAAATAAATAAATAAATAAATAAATAAATAAATAAAAATAAATAAATAAATAAATAAATAAATAAATAAATAAATAAATAAATAAATAAATAAATAAATAAATAAATAAATAAATAAATAAATAAATAAATAAATAAATAAATAAATAAATAAATAAATAAATAAATAAATAAAAAATAATAAATAAATAAATAAATAAATATAAATAAATAAATAAATAAATAAATAAATAAATAAATACAATAAAATTAGTAATAATATTATCAATAAATAAATAAATAAATAAATAAATAAATAAATAAATAAATAAATAAATAAATAAATAAATAAATAAATATAAATAAATAAATAAATAAATAAATAAATAAATAAATAAATAAATAAATAAATAAATAAATAAATAAATAAATAAATAAATAAATAAATAAATAAATAAATAAATAAATAAATAAATAAATAAATAAATAAATAAATAAATTGAAGGCAGATTAACGTGGCTTGATCAGAAGAAAAAAGAATCTACCACCTGGTTGTTTGCCGACGTTTCGGAAAATTTATTTCCATCTTCAGGGCTTTCAACCACCAAGTGAATACATAATTAAATTATGTGCTGCATGCTCATCCATCTTAAACACTTCACAGGAAGTGAGGGACATACAATCATCCTCACTTCCTGATGCTGGTATCACCACCAGTATTAGCCATGGTGTTGGTTGGTGGTGTTGGTATTGTGAGGATGGTTGTATGTCCTTTACTTCCTGTCAGGTCCCTAAGATGGAGGAGCATGCAGCACATAATTTAATTATGTATTCACTTGGTGGTTGAAAGCCCTGAGGATGGAAATAAATTTTCCGAAACGTCGGCAAACAACCAGGTTGTAGATTCTTTTTTCTTCTGACCAAGCCCCGTTAACCTGCCTTCAATATATCATCAAGTGGTCGTTAAGAATTCTTCATAAACAAAACAAACAAACAAACAAACAAACAAACAAACAAACAAACAAATAAATAAATAAATAAATAAATAAATAAATAAATAAATAAATAAATAAATAAATAAATAAATAAATAAATAAATAAATAAATAAATAAATAAATAAATAAATAAATATGTGTCACTGTACATTTCTAGGGACCAGAAGATAAGAGGAGCAACTAATTAAAACGAAATTTTTATATGAAATCGTGTAGTTTTGAATGCGTTTTACACGTTCCTGTATTCAAATTTCTTCAAAACGCATTTAATTTAATGTGTTAAAATGCGTTTTGAAGAAATCTGAAAGCAGGAATGTGTAGAACGTATTATAAATTACACGATTTCATATCATTTTCAATTTTTTCCTCCAGTGGACAGTATGCGTTTTGATTAGTTGCTCCTCATATCATATTTGCCCTTTGACTTGAACGAATGAATGCGCTACAAAATATGACACCGGTTGATAGATATCTCGTAACTGCCGTTACAACAGTTCGCCCGCGGAAGGCGAAGAGGTCAGGTAAGGTTCTGAGATGCAAGATGTCTCTAAAATCCTATTTCTAGTATTCTATATCACTTTAAAATTTGGATATATGGGTTTTTCATGCTGTTGATCACCTAGTGAAATTTAACGTGAATCCGAATATCCAGCATGGCGTGTTGGGGTGTGAGAATTACTACTTCGCGAGCGAAACAGTTATGGAGTATTATGTTCCATACAAGAAACAGAAATTTCACAAAGAAATTCATATTTTAATGACAATAAATTTGTTTCTTTTAACAACTTTCAAAATCCTCGCTCAATGAGGAGCATTGGCAACTGTTTAAATGTGTGCGTTGTATAGAAGGATTTCCCTAAGAATGAGCCAAAGTGACAGTTCGGTGAACAAGTGAACATCACATGTAATTCAGACAAGTATCTCTCCTCAGCGACAGCTGTTCAGCCACGCCTCTTTGTAAAGTGCTAATGGCTCCTGGTGAGGTATATGCACGTACGCGAGTCTGGGAAATATTTAAATTTAATTACGAATGTAGAAAGTCTCTTAACATGCTCTCACAAACAGTAAAAGAAAACTCACACGAATGTAAATAGTAAGAAAAATGATTTTTCAGGGGACATTAAAATACGTATTATGCGCGTTTCACAGAAATGGGCAAATGCATGTTGATTTATTTATAATTATAACACCCCGACTTAATACTATGCTCTCATAACTCAAATGTGACTTAATAATTGTTTTACGTCAATAATGTTCTACATGGCAATGCATCTCATTGTTCACAACCGTGTAATTATATTAAACAATTAATATAAAACGCAAAGCACGGAACCACGAAACACTCAATCACAGCTCGCCACACAACATCACAATAGCGGGAAACACGTGTACCACGCACCTCACATTCAAGTCTCGGTTTCAAAATAAACATCATATTTCTCACAAAAAGTAAATTCAATGTAATTTTTGTAGAAAAAAAGAAGTTTTACAGAAGAGCACAGAACACTACACTTCTTAATTTCAATTATTTCTCGTGGCACACTATATTTTTGTCGGACAAGGATATCACAAAAGGAAGCGTCGAAGCCATTTACAAGTTAGCCAATTGCAAACGAACAAATGCAGGAAGGGAGTCTAATGGGCTTAAGAACACAACTACCACAGAAGCTTCAGTTATGTTGCCAGTACTAGCTGTCACTTAGGCTCATTCTTAGGAAAATCCTTCTATAACACAGTCCCGCTGCTCTGTGTTTTTTCTCTATGCTGAAAATGGGCCCTACTGACAGATGTAGCATCACTAGGGCTCCATGTGGCCAGTAAGCTGGTCACGCTGTCGTACCATAGCTTATGTATGCTAGATCAAGAATTTGACGCCGTAATTACATTATTTTGAAACCTAATTCACATTCTAGTACGATTTTATCATTTGTTGTCATTAACGAAAACTTAAAAGTATAAAACCCTATTAACAACGTCTAATATCTTGTAGAATTTCTTTCAAGGTCGGCAGAGCAAGATCTGACACTTGACGTTTCAGAAGAAATTTCTTTATATTTTGTTGTTTTATATACTCCAGAATGTGTAGATTAAATGAATATTTAGGTTTTCTTTTGGTGAACAGTTGTACAGTTGTACAACTAAAGAAGAAGCTAGTATTATATACAGAACAATCACATGAAACACACGCACATACCTACAGAAATAATATATTTATTAGATTTCAGTTACACATATTTATTATCAATTATTATTTTTTAAATATTACATCAGTGTCATAGCACTGTCACAGCTATTATCTTTTCTTCGGAAGATGCACACTGGAGCGATTTATTTACAGTTCCAGTTCATTTACTGTTACCAGAAACACCATGAGGGGGTTCATTCCATGTTCCCATATAATGATAATAATAATAATAATAATAATAATAATAATAACAACACTGCTGCGACTATCTTCAACAAAATCAAAACGCACACAAAACATGAGAATCATAATCAACACATAGATGAATACATAGACACTCTTCAACAAAAATTAAGTGCTTACTGTCAACGTCTTCGACGTTATAAAGAATGTGCAGCCCGCAAAAAACATAACAATCTTTTCTATACCAATGAGAAAAAATTTTACAATAGCCTCAGGGAAACGGAGCGCCAAATCACACATAACGGAATACCGACTAAAGATGAAATACAAACCTACTGGTCGTCAATCTGGTCTACAGACCTTCATCATGACAATGAAGCCACATGGATAAAAGAAGAAGAAACACGTTACAAACAAATGACACACATGGAATTTACAGATATTACAGTGGAAAATATCAGTAGGACCATAAAAGAGACTCATAACTGGAAAGCAACAGGTGTTGATAACATTCACAATTATTGGTACAAAAAATTTACATGTACACATGTGCTACTAGCAAAACACCTTACAAATTTTGTACAGATGCCTGAGACAATGCCATCTTACCTTACGCAAGGAATTACATACTTGAAATCAAAAGATTCCAATACTACAAACCCATCCAAATACAGACCAATTACATGTCTATCTACCATCTACAAAATATTGACTGCATGTCTGGCAGACAATATATATAAACATTGTGAAAAAAACGAAATAATAGCCGAACAGCAAAAAGGATGTAGACAGCACTCCCAGGGGTGCAAAGAACAACTTCTAATGGACTCTGTGGTAATGGAACAAGCATACAAAGATCATAGAAATATATACACAGCATACATTGACTACAGTAAAGCATTTGACTCAGTTCCCCACTCCTGGCTTTTGAAAATTCTTAAGATATACAAAATACATCCATCAATTATTACATTCCTTGAACATACTATGGGAAATTGGAAAACTGCAGTTACGCTTGTCTCACAAGAGAAACATATAACAACAGACTCCATTGCCATTAGAAGAGGCATCTTTCAGGGCGATTCTCTCAGTCCGCTTTGGTTCTGCCTTGCATTGAATCCCCTATCAAACAGATTAAATAACAGCAACTATGGGTTCAACATCAAAAGTAATAAAATGGTACAGTTCAAGCTTTCACATCTACTGTATATGGATGATATAAAATTATATGCAACAACAGAGACACAACTCTCACATTTACTCAAAATAACAGAATCTTTCTCTAGAGACATTGCAATGAAATTTGGAATAGACAAATGCAAAATACAAAAAATAACTAAAGGAACACGAGAATGTGAAGGCTTTCAACTTCAAAATGGAGAAACAATCGAGGCAATGTCTGAAGAAGACACCTATAAATATCTGGGGTTTGCACAATCCAGACGTATTGAACACTGAATTATCAGAGAAACGCTTATAAGAACGTATACGAACAGATTGACCAAAATACTGAAAAGTCAACTCAACGGGAGAAACAAGTTCAAAGCAATCAATACGTTTGCAATACCAGTACTTACCTACTCTTTTGGTATCATTCACTGGACAAAAACTGACTTAGCAAATGTTGAAAGGAAAACAAGAACAGCATTAAACAGACACAGAATACATCACCCTAACTCCTCAACAGAAAGACTTACTCTACCACGAAGGGAAGGTGGCCGCGGCATGATAGACATAACAAACCTACACAATAAATTAACTAACCTGCTTCAAGAATATTTTGTCACCCAGAAAAAGGAGTCGCCCCTGCATAAAGCAATAGTACTAGCAGATAACAAACACACACCACTTAACTTGCATCACTATAATAGGGACACCTTAAGTCTTGCAACTGAACCACCTGATAAATATCAGTCATGGAAACAAAAACTACTCCATGGAAGACATCGCCACGATCTGGAACAGCCCCATGTCGACTTGGAAGCGTCGAACGCCTGGCTTTCCCGTGGCGACCTGTTCGCTGAAACAGAAGGGTTCATGACAGCAATTCAAGACCAGGTTATCAATACAAAAAATTATCGCAAATACATCATTAAAGACCCAGCACTGGAAAATGATTTATGTAGAAGATGTCACCTGTCCAGTGAGACAATTCAGCATATTACATCCGGCTGCAAAATAATTACCCACACAGACTACAAACACAGACATGACCAGGTAGCCAAAATTCTTCACCAAAGGATTGCATTAAACTGGAATCTTCTGGAAATCAAGCAGCCATATTACAAGTACACACCAACAACATTAATGGAAAATTCTACTTGCAAGTTATACTGGGATAGAACCATAATTACAGACAAAACAATAGCACACAATCGGCCAGACATCACATTAATTGATAAAACTAATAAAATCACCTACTTAATAGATATCGCAATCCCAAATACACACAACCTTCAGTCCTCCCATATGGAAAAGATTTCCAAGTATACTGAACTAGCAATAGAAATAAAACAGCTATGGAAAATGGAGAAAGTTTACACGGTACCCATCATTGTATCCACAAATGGAGTCATCCCAAAAACCTTGTATAATAGCCTACAACAGTTAAACCTGACAAAATCATTGTATATAGAATTACAAAAAGCTACAATCCTCAACACATGCAAAATAGTTAGGAAGTTTCTGGATAGCAGTGTGACTCACGCCTAATACATATATCCTACTCCAAAATCAAAATCGGAAAGGGCCTTCACTTGGCAAAAGCCCGTAAGGTCACTTCAATCCTGGGACAACATCCAGAGACATAATTGTATAATAATAATAATAATAATAATAATAATAATAATAATAATAATAATAATATTTATTGAGTCACGTATAAAATTTCAATCGTGAATGACGAGTCAGATATGATGTATGCAGGGGCATAAGTTTTCCTGGGCTCCAGATTTATTTTCTCTTACTATACAATATTATGAGTAAAGGTAAAGCAGCATTGTAATATAAGAATATAAGGAATGTTCACCTCTATGTGAAAGAACTGGAAGCGACATTTAGTTTTGATTTTGAATACACTGGTAACAATTTGTAACCCTTCACTCCTCTCATGTATACCAAAAGGGAGCTCAAGAAGACTTGGACAGAGTGAAGTTACATTTACTGTCCAGAAATCAAAGCAAGGGGGCCATCTCAGCATTTGGTCAAAGGATCAAGGGAAACTGGACAAAAACCCTGATCGAGTTGGTGTCACTGATCTTACAATACTTGTTACTAATGATAGTAATAATAATAATAATAATAATAATAATAATAATAATAATAATAATAATAATAATAACCACCTGGGGAGTACATGACCTTGACGTTGGTGGTGGAGCTTGTGTGCCCCTGTGAACCTGAGAGCTATGCCGGCGTAGCTACTGGTAGGGCCTCCCTTGCCGGATAGGTCGAAGGAGAGGGGTCAGACGAAGTACTCCAGAAGAGGACCTCGGCACCAAGAAGAAGATCCCGAGAATGAAGCTCCGGAAGAGGACCTTACCAAGAAGACCTTCGATGTGGTGAAGAGGGTTTGTAGGGCAGAAAATTATTATAATTATTATAATTTAGGCGGGAGGGGAGCCAGCCTGTCTAGGGGAAGGTGCCCGAATAAGAAACCAAGCAAATGGACACGTTAGTTCCCCATGTTAGGGGCGGTACTCCGACAGCGTCTGTTTCCCATGTTAGGGGTGGCTGTAAAAATGCTGGCAGTAGCTCTAAAATGCCACAGCCCGAAATGAGTAGACGAATATTGAGAAATAAAGTCGCGGGCGATCGGTCTTTGCAGGACCGCGCAGGAGGTTCTGACACCGGGTCTTCTGTGTCAGATGTGTTACCTGTGTCAGTGGGTAGCGGTGGACCTGGTACTGATGCCAGGAGCGGCGACGCACCACTCATGGTGACCGCAGAAAATTCTCCATCTGTTTCTAGACGAAGTGGCTTGAGGGCAGATGCATATGCTACATCTTCCGCCACTTCAAGTCTGATAGCCCAACGCATGAAATGGTCTAAAGAGATGAATATCTCTGTAATGCGTGCGTACTATCGATGTACCAGAGGGGAGACAGAAAGGGAAGGATACAGAGTGAGGATGCACGCTGAGTGGAAAAAAAATTATCCTGATAGTACCCTGGATGAACAACGAATTTGTAGTCAACTCAATTCCAACCAAAGAAGAAATGCATTGTCATCTGCTGAATTGGATGAAATAAAACAAGAAGTACATATGGAATTACGACAAAATATGATACAGCAAGCTCAGACATAGGCAGGTGAACTGGAGAGAGAACATCTAGAGGAAGAAACAGTAGCTGAAATTCAGGAAGTACCACCCAATATTGAGAAAGAGAAACTTATTTGTAATCTGAAAGACAACTACGAAAAGTATCATATTTTGTATACAGGTATACCACTTCAAGATCGTCCTCGTATACCAAAAATCACTGGTAATAAGAAATTTTACGATGTCTGTAAAGAGATGAATCTCATCTTCAAAGATTTGTGTCTTACACTCAGTACTCTGGAAGAGCTAGCTGGACAAGTGCATTGTGCTGCCCTGGCTGTTTGTGTGTGTACGGTAAGAGAAATAGTAAATAACAATAAACGAACGTCGACAACTTGTTTCGTCCTCGGAATTGAGAAAACACCATTATGGAAGAGGAATATCCAGGAAAAAATCAATAAAGCTAGGAAAGATATTGGCCATTTGACACAGTATTTTGCCAAGAGAGGAGATATCTCCAAAAGGGTGAAAACAGGAATAAGATCTATAGCTAGGAGGTTAAAAATCAGAATGAATTCTAAGAACCTGGATCAAAAGTTGGAAGCAGAGGAAGACAGACTCAAACAAAGAATTACAGCGCTGGGGGCTAGAATCAGACGATACAGCGAATCATCCGAGAAAAGGCAGCAGGAATCGACTTTTTCTACCGATCAGAAGAGTTTTTACAGACAACTGGAAGCAGCCGATGAGAGAGAGAGAGAGAGCAGCGAGGTGAGCCTCCGAGTGAGGATTCTATGTTTAATTTCTGGTCTAAAATCTGGGATGCACCTCAACAACACAATGAGCAAGCTTATTGGATCCGCCAAGAAATAGAAGCTTGCCGAGATATAGATGAAATGCAATCAGTTACGATTACTGAAGCTGATATTACAGCAGCCACCAGAAAGACACAGAACTGGAAGGCACCTGGTTCTGATGGCATTCATAATGTATGGTGGAAATACTTTCCTGCTCTCCACCCTTACCTAGCTAATTTCTTTAACGCTGCTCTGCAAGATCCAGTCACTTTACCTACATACTTGTTGGCGGGGAAAACAATTATGTTGGCTAAACAAGGTGACAATAGTAAACCAGAGAACTTTCGGCCAATCACATGTCTGTCAACACTATACAAAATATTGACATCAGTTATAGCTTCCAAAATTAATGATCATCTGATAAAACAAAACCTTTTACCTCCTGAGCAAATTGGATGTCAAAAGGGGACGCGAGGGTGCAAAGAGCTTTTAGTTATAGTGTGATCACACAGCAAGTTCGCAAACGCCTACATGATATATCTATAGGATGGGTGGACTACAAAGAGGCATTTGTTACTTTTGTTGATAAGGTAAGTGCCTGTTACTCACTTTATCAGGGCCGGCATGTCAAATACAACAAAATCGCAAAATCTGCGAATACAAAAATTACTCACGGTCGCCACCTGAACTAATCAGGAACAAATAAATTACTTTACAAATATGCCGGCTGACCACGTATTTTTAAGCCTAAGATTCAGCAGAGCTAACACAGAAAACCTCCTAGGGCAATGACTTCGGAATGAAGTGCGTATATTCCAATAGGGAGTACGCTTACAGATTCGAACTTATCGAATAAACTTCACATTGGCAGGAAAAGAAAGGTTAATGAACACTATGAGGAAACAATCAAAGTACATTAACCAATTTATTACAATCAATAACAAGTTATAAACATTATTCCTCGAACAGGAAAAATACACTTCTGTAATCGAGGAATTACACTGAATTACAAACATAAAATTTTATCACAAAATGTAGTGAACGGAGCGAGGCCAGTTCACGAAATACCTACTGAAAATTCAATTATACAGAATTACAAGTAGCGTCGAAACAAGCATCCACTTTAGGAATTCCGACGACTTAAGTACATTAACAAACTTGACAAAGGCCTTCACACAAGAACCTTTCAATTACAAAAAGATAAACAAATTGAGTTGCATACTGTAACAATCTGAAAATATACCTTCAGAACACAAAAGAAGGCATCAAACAGAATTACAGAGTTTAAAGGCTCGATTGAGCTGGGAACAACAATGAAAAATACCAACTATGATGAATGCCCAATACCAATAATTAATAAAACCAAACATACATGGTAACCTTCAAGGTGTCTCACTTAATACCTCGATGGAATTGGATTGGAATTTTAGTGCGCTTACACTTAATACCTCACACGTCTGTGTGTTGTGCTGATTTTTACCACTCAAAGCTGCTTTACAAACCGCCGGCCACTGCCGACAGCAGCTTGTTGCCCGAGCTGCGAACAATAGGCGAGCTCACGGGGCCAAGGCCGGAGCGTACAAAATGTGCCACGGGTGAACCGTACGGGCACTAGCTCCGCCGTAGAACAGGTGCTCCAGAGGTCCCAGGCGTCCTGCGTCTTACTCAAGACTTGAAGCTATTAGTGAAGCTGCAACATATTAACACACAATTTAGCAATGTGCACTCACTAAATTACCAACATGAGATTGCGCCGGAATAGGCCATGACACGCAATCACACGCAATACCGCCGCCTTTTCCTATAGACACGACACGGCATGCGTATACTATATCTGTCTGCCGCAATATGGCAAGTCCAGAAACACAAATATTCAATAAACTGAGTCGCCGCCAACAAACAAGAAGTGGCTCGACGCGAAACAGTTATTACAAAACCTAAAGATAAAAATCAGCACATGCGCAACATCAAACCAAAGACTTACAAAATATTCATACTTATAAACATTGTATACCAATCCAATTCCATCATAAATACGGCATAAATGCCGTTCCAAAAATTCATTACATTAGCATAAAGTAGCTTACAACTTAATGACACCCGTTACCATGTTACCTGTCGGCCGAAGCCGATAAAACCGACGCGCGGTCGGGCTGACGCGCCAAAGCAATAATGACCTGTCGAAGCTCAAAGAGAATGAGGTAGAGGCAGCGCTCGCAGGCGCTTAAATAGCTTCTCCCTGAGGGGAGAGGGAACTACATGCATCGAGATGTGACGAGTCACAAATCGATCTTAGTACAAAGAGCAAAGAATATAGAAACTCCTTGAATAGGCAACTTGTGAGGCACTCATGATGCGCACTAGGCCTATCTAGCGGGCGGCAGGCGAACTACATGCCTGCATGCAAGTAAATTTTTATTTTGTTAATAACATTTTATTTCTGATGCTATGAGGCCAAACAAGGTGTCTATAATGTCCCAAATTTTATGTAAATTTCATATTTTGTTAGCCTGAAGGGCTAGCACATCTGCATTTTTTACAATAAATAAAAACCTGTTTTATAACATGAAATTTTTGTGTCATAATTTTCCAATTTTGCTTTGGACCCAAATAACCTTTCTTAGATGTAACCAGTATTGAAAAATACATCACCCTGAATTTGTCTATGGCCATAGACTACAAAAATGTACACCTTTAGAGGGGTTTTTTCCCATTTTATCATAGAAATATGACATGTACCAGTATAATAATTAACTTAAATTACAAAACTAACTAAAATACAAATAAGGTATTCTTCTAGGATGCAAAGATGACTTCTCAGGTGTTGATGAGAGGGTGCATTTTGTAGAAGTTAGTTTTGAAATTTAACAGCATTTGACTCTGTTCCTCATTCATGGCTTCTACGCGCCCTTGAAATTTATAAGATTAATCCAGTTTTATTGAATTTTCTCTCTGTATGCATGTCCGAGTGGAAGACCTTTATTCACGTTAGGCAAGGTGGTATTTCCTATCAGACCAGGGAAGTCAGAATTCGGCGAGGTATGTTTCAGGGCGACAGTTTGAGCCCACTGTGGTTTTGCATCGCCCTCATCCCGCTGAGTAGAATGATAAGAGAGTCCGGATATGGATATTATATAAAGAGAAATCCGGATGTTCGCATATCGCATCAGTTTTATATGGATGACCTTAAACTCTACGCATGTAATAAAGACCAACTACATAGTGAGTTTATGCTTGTCCAACAATTCAGCAAAGATATCTGCATGGAATTTGGCTTAGATAAATGTGCGATATTAAATGTCAAACGTGGTAAAGTTCAAGATCAGGAAGGAGGATTACAACTCTCTAGTGACATCATTATTCAAAGCCTTGGCAATGAAGACACATACAAATATCTAGGAATGTTGCAGCTATTGGAAATTTCTGACACAAATGCCAGAAATACGATTCAAAAGAAGGTAATCTCCAGAGTAAATAAAATATGTGAGACGCATATCAACTCGAGAAGCAAAATTACTGCAATTAACACATGGGCTATTCCTGATGAAAGATATACCTTCGGAGTGATAAAATGGACCGACACCTCTTTGCAAACTTTCGACAGAAAGCTGAGAACGACGCTAACTAAACATCGACTTCACCATCCACATAGTTCGATACAAAGGTTATACCTATCTCGAAATAAAGCAGGCAGAGGACTGTTAAATTTAGAAGTACTATGTCGTCAGCAGGAGGAGAAACTCCGTATTTTTTTCCTTTCACGTGACACTCCACTTCACAAGACAATTTGTTTTCAGGATAAAAACATCAGCCCATTAAGTTTAGCCCAAGAAAGTAGAAGCTTTTCCTATCTAACAGCTCAGGACCGAGTTGACGTCTGGAAGACGAAAGAGCTACACGGCCGGTTTATAACAACGCTGACTGCTAATGATATTGATCTGAAATGGTCCACGGAATGGCTACGAACAGCGGGGCTTTATCGTGAAACAGGGATTCCTCTTCTCCATACAAGACCAAGTAGTGAAAACAAGAGCTTATCAAAAGTATGTCTTGGGCCAACAGATCGATAGCAGGTGCCGATTGTGTAAAATCAACAATGAGTCAATCCAGCATATAAGTAACGGATGTCCATCTTTGACGCAAACTGAATATTTACAGCGACATAATAATGTAGCCAAAGTAATTCACCAGACACTGGCAAAGAATTATCAACTTGTTGAACAGGAGCAACCCTATTACAAATGTAAGCCTCAGCATGTTATCAGTAATCATTTGGCACGAATATTATGGGATAGCACAATTATAACAGACAGGGCGGTTGAAGCTAACAGACCAGATATTGTCTTATTTGATAAAACAACAAGAAGAGCAATGACAATCGATGTTGCAGTTCCCACAGACGACAAACTGGTGTCAAATATTGCTGAAAAGAAACGAAAATACCAACCTCTCGCTGTGGAGTTGAGGGACATGTACAGGTTACGGAGCGTAGACATAGTGCCTGTGATAGTGTCAGCAAATGGCGTGGTAACCAAGGATCGGTTGAAAACTGGACAAAGGCTGCGATTAAAAGAAAAACACCTCAGAACAATGCAAAAAGTCGCTTTAGTGGGCACAGCAAATATTGTCAGGAAATTTTTGAGTCTCAATTAGGGAAGAAATATTACTTAGAATATGAAGACATCACTTGAATCCATCAAAATGAAAAAGACTACAAGTTTTGAGAACTGTTCTAACACAAAACCATAAGTATAAGTATTTCTTCACCGAAGCTCCATGACTTCGTACTGACAAATTGTGTCTTGAGATTGTCCTCCGACACTTTTTGTAGTGAAAAAACAAATAATAGTGATAATAATAATACTAATAATAATAATCCCGTGTGGAGTAAAGTCTCCCATCGGGCGCCTCCCCAGGTGGCGGATAGGGGAATGCTCACCAGATATGGCGGGTACTGAGGAAATAAAATACTCAGGGCGGACCAAAACTGCCCCAGGAACTCACAATCTCTGGTTCTACACCACTAGCAAAAGCTAGACAATTGATGACAAGGAAATATGACTCGTACAAGTAAAAACAAAATTACCGCGGGTGGACGATCCACCCACTCCAAAGTGGCAATCAAGCAGTCGGATTCTGGGGAGCTTGGACTTTTACGAGAGAGCAAGTCTAAATCCTTTGGTAAACTTTCACGGAAAGCACACATGTATATTGGCTATTTCAATATTCAGACACTTATTCAACAGGAAAACTTCACAATCTTACAACAGAACTCACAAAGCAGAAAATTCAAATTCTCGCCTTACAATAAACACGCTTCACAGATTCAGAAACGATAGACTACAATAACTACAGAATCTTCAAAAGTGGAACGAACAAGAAAATTTTCAAGGGAGCAGCACTATTTGGCATGGCTTTTGTTGTAGACAAAAATATTCTAGATTCAGTAATAGATGTGAACCCCTTCAACAATCGACTAATGACCCTAAGAATCAAACACACAAACAAAAACTATACCTTTATTAATGTACATGCACCAGTAAATGGTGATAATAAAATAGAGCCCGAAAAAACTGAAAGATTCTGGGAAGAACTTGAAACAGAGATGGCCAAAATTCCAAAAGATGATGTGAAAATTCTACTCGGCGACTTCAATGCACAAATCGGCAGAGAACGCAAATACAAGAAGACAGTAGGAAACTATCCTGCACACAAATTCACCAATAAAAATGGCATACGACTCATTGAGTTATGCCAACAAAACAACCTAAAAATTATGTCAACTTCACTTCGGAAAAACCTCAAAAAACAAAAAAACATGGCGATCACCCATCCATCAATTGGGAGAATTTCAGATTGATCATATTGCGATATCATACGACTATAAAAAAGAAATTCACGATGTGCAAGTACGCAGAGGTGCTAACATTGATTCATATCATTATCTAACCAGAACAAAAATTAAATTCACACCGAAAAGGATGTTCCAAAGAAAAAAAGGTGATTCCAAAATTTGATCTACATAAAATCAAAGACTCCAAAATCACAGAAAATGGGAAGAACAACACGCAAAAGACGGGGAGAAATTTCAAACAAAAATCATTAAAACAGCAAAAGATCTGATCCCTCTTCACAAAAAACCCAAACACCCTTGGTGGAATCAAGAATGTGAGAATGCGCTAGAAGAAAGAAAAAAGGCATTTCAAAATTATAATTGCAACAAATCAGAAGAAACACAGAAGAAATTTTTCGCAGTTCGCAAACAGACATCTAAGATTTTAAGACAAAATAAACGAAAATATGTGAACGACCAACTGGAATCAATTGAACACATTTTCAAAAATTATAATACACATGATTTCTACAGGAGCTTCTCAAACCAAGTCAAAGGGTACTCACCACATAACCTTTGCTTTAAAAAACAAGATGGTAAATTGGCCTTGACAAATAAGATACATTGCCAGGAACTAGCCACATATTTTTCACAGCTCTTAAATTGTCCGGAACCTAAAGAGAGATTCCCAAAAGTGCAGCCAGAAATCACACCTCAAAACTCGTCACCACCAACACACGAAGAAATTTATTCCCACATCAAGAAACTTAAAAATAACAAAGCATCAGGGGAGGACGGAATTGTAGCAGAACTCTTAAAAAAATTAGGCCCAAAAATATCTCAATGAAATTACACAAATAATCCAAGACATCTGGCAAACTGAAAAATCCCGGATGACTGGAAGATTGCTCTCATTCATCCACAAATTAAAAAATGCAAAAAATCAGATGTAAACAACTATAGAGGGATCTCCCTCTTACCAGTCACAAAATTCTATCAGCTTGTCTCTTGAGTAGAACACAACAGCAGTTAGAACCCAAAATAGCAGATATCAAGCAGGATTCAAACCGAACAGGTCATGCCCAGAGCAAATTTTCAACATCAAAACCATTCTCAAAATGCGAGCCCTTAGACAAAAACCCATAGTATGCACATTTGTAGATTTCAAAAAGGCATACGAATCAATAGACAGGCTGTCACTATTTCAAATTTTAGAAGAGAGAGGATTAGATCCCCAAACACATGAAATCATAAAACAAACACTAACTGGCACGAAATCAAAAGTAAAATTTATGGGAGAAATTTCAGAACCCTTCGACATTAAAACCGGTGTGAGACAAGGTGATGGACTCTCTCCTATTCTATTCAATGTCGTTCTAGACAAAGTTATGTGTGACGTCGTGGGAATACACAATAATCAGACACGAGCTTCAATGATAAATATGTACAGGTTTATTCACAATATGTACAGTAATAATTTAAGTTACTCAGCTCTGGTAGATGTTTACTTCCCTGATCGCAGGAGCGATCCTTAAAAATGAATTGACTGACTTGTGGCCCGCGCCACTCCTCAGCGAGCCTCCCGCACACAGCAGACAGCTCCGGCGACCTCAGTCACCCGTGGATATAGTCCACAACGGCGTCCCAACACATGGGTTGCCGCACGAGCCTAGCTCGGTTCCGCACCGCCCTGGGCGCAAGTTTTGTGCGTTCGCACGAGGGTTCCCACTCAGCTCAACAAACCCCACCCCCGCGCTCTGCGTTCGCTCTTATATAGCTACCACCCACGTGACCTGAAACGTCACTGGGTTTTGCACACGGCCCGCTCTCGTTGTTTTGCCAGGCATTTTTGGACATCCATTTCCATGGATTCCAAGAATTTGTCACGCGGCACGCGGCAAAAATGCGCTGTCCCGCACTTTGGGCATCCCTTTCCCAAGCTCTTAGGATTTCTCAGAATACCTCGGCGTGTCACATCCTGCCTAGCCCCTGGCGTCTAATCCCTTGCCGCCGCACCATTGTGGCACCCCGGCGGTTGCTAGCTGTAGCCCTACAATACGTTACAATACTATTAATATATACAATTAATAATATTAATAGTAATCACAATTAATTGTTTCTGCCATAATCTGCCTCACTGTGCGATAAGAGATTAGAAAAAAATATAATGAAATCAAGGAATATTCAAAATGCTTCATCACAGGATATGAAATTAATAAATATTTCGCAAATCGAGTTACTAGTTACTGCAGTTCAAACAGGCACAGAAAATATATATATATATATATATATATATATATATATATATATATATATATATATATATATTGTGACATACCGATATGTCACATGAAAATAAACACTTATTTGTAGACTATATGGTGGAACATGCATTAGGAAATATCACGAGAGCAAGAGCTTAGCAACGACCGTGAATAAACAATGTAGTTTTTGTTTTTTGTAAATGCATTAAGGCTAAATGCACCGAAAAATACTTATAGGAAAAATCAATAGATCGCAGCACTATCACACGGAATTTACTAGATCGATAACGTCTGAACAAATTGTCCGAATTTCGATCTGTAAACGGCTTTGGACTCCTTTTTAAAATAGAATTCACGCTACGATGCCGTTTTTTCAAAACATATTTCCAAAAAAAAATTTAAAATGATTTCTCATAGTTCCGAGAAGAAATTAAAAAATGTGGGCTTATAGCGCGATGACGACGTGCTTCCTGAATCCAACGCCGTGTCAATCATGCAAATCGGATGAATAGGAGCGGCGTAAAGTGAAATTTCGGAAAAAGTACCTGATCCCCCCCAGTTGCGTCACCCGAACCTCGACGCGGCCGAACGGCCAAACCCAGCGGCCTGCGGCTCGGGAGGAGGCCGTGCTCTCAGGCAGGCAAGCCGGGCAGTCGGTTCGTCCTTTTTCGTCCCTTTCAATCTCAATATATTTTTCTCCACTTATCAAACTAGTGATGCTGTAACACAACCCAACGGTCTCATATCATCTGTAATAGTCGTATAAAACTATATATCTTGTTCACATATTTCCGTCTTCCTTCGAATACCATCAAAAAGTTATTTGAGGCACTACTCAAAATATCAATTCCGATTTGGAAACTGATTTCAAAAAGAAAATTGAACTAATTGTGTAAATACCACCAATATTCCATGTCCTAACATCTTATTTTACATACATTTTACTTCTAAGATCTTCCGTTATCATTCCACTACCAGAAAGAATGAGCCGAAATTACGCACGAGCTCTTTTATCCTGCAACTCGATTTTTGATCTCAAAACGGCGTTTGTCTCCTTGATAGACTTCACCTGATGAATCTGTTTTCCCAAGTAAAATTTTAAAACTGTTTTCGTACTTTCGGACAAAATTGAAGAAGTGGTAAAATAGCGCGCAGGCGAGATGCATCCTGAATCCAACACTGTAACAAACATTAAAATCTAATATTAAGAATCGTGACATGTCCCAGCTTACTTAGTAAGTTATGTTGATATAAAATGATTCTGTTATATTTGTATAAACTTGATGATTGGAATAAGTAATTCCCGGCGCGTCATTTTGATACAATCTATGTAAATGATAATGTAAAAGGATGTAGTGTAAATCATTTTATTGTGACATATGTATGTATTTTTAATGCATTAAATTGTCATGAAAGCAATACACCTTCAACCCTTAGACAGGAACACCACACTAGAAGAGGAATATCCGTCTATGAGGGGGATAAATTATGTTTTGTTATACAGTTCGGCAACTTTTACATTTCTACATTAAGATACTATTTTTCTAAACATCGTACACGCTTATCAGTAACATTTAATCGGGTAGCAATTCAATTTATAAAATTTATATACTACTAGTAAAACGTAGCATACCAGTCACTGATAAACCTCATATTAGGGAATCAGAATGCAAACATATTAAATCGGCGATCCTCATCTAGGTGTGGGGAATAGGGATGCAACATTGATGTTGATATTTTCAAAACATAGATTTTGTATAGACACATGACCATATTTCGTAAAAAAGTGAAACATTTATAAAACCTGATGTTTATTATCGATGTGCTTGATGAGTTGTTGTGAATGAAAAGAACCGATAATCACAATTTTATAAAAAAGTTAAAATATGAAATAATATTGCATTATACCACTGTCAATACGTGTTCGAATAAAGCGAACGGTGATTGTAACATCCTCATCCAGTAGACTATCTTCAGCCCAAGAAATGACCCCATTTTTTCGGCATTTCCTACGTATGTCCTACCGTACGCAGAGAGGCGGCCAACGCAAGCACTCTAGGTGTAAGGTCTCTCGCCCACGTTCCTGTACCCATTTGAGGAAGTTGTTACTCCATAAGATGACCCTGGGCAATAGTAAAAAGAATAACAGCGAAACTAAGCCTGAAAACTTTCTTTTGCCGTATTGTCTAAATCGTAATTATAAATTAACAATCACGGCCACTGTCAAAACAAATTATCTTCCGCACGAACTTGATCGATGTTTCTAAACCAGGTTTTTTTAAAGATGTTTTAATTTTGAACATTGATATTTGCATTTGTGTTACTTGAGCATCATTCCTTCGCTTTTCTTGCTATCCGAAACTGGGAGGGGACGCGCCGATAATTCAGCGAGTTCTTCCCTAATAATGGCAGAATGTACGCATGAAAGACTGCGGGTATCAAACACACTGTTCAGTGCGATGATGTCTATTTGTCGGCTCCAGTCCCGGTCAAGCAGCGGCTGTGAGCATCTCTCCTTTCATCTGCAGGTCCCAATTCTTCGCGGGTCTGAACGCGCAGAGAAATAGTACTAGAACATAGATCGCAAGCCATCCCTTGTTAGACCTATCTGGATATACACAGCAATAGGATGCTAGCAATTTGTTCATTGCTCACTCGGACTCGAACTGTCTTTTTCCTTTTGTTTGTGATATTGTGTATTAGTTATTCAATTGTGCCACTTACACCCTTTTCTTCCGCTTCATTCTATCATTCCAAGCATAATATCTTTTTCTAGAGATTTTGTTCGACTCATAGTATGTCAAAAATATTTTATTTTCCATTTTTTGGCTTTGGCTTTTAGAGAAAGTTATGTTTTCTTTTCAAAATTTCGGCATTTATCTTTTTGCCCTCCCATTCTACGTAATATTTTCTTCCGTGTCCATACTTCAAAAGCATCTTCCTTTTTTCGGTCTATCTCAATGTTCAGCTTTTACACCCACACAACAGGATTAGAAATGCCATTTTCTCGATTATTTGGATTTTGGTCTTACGCAAGCCTTGATTTCTGACGGAACACGACGGAACGGCGTTCCTGTATCTCGCTGATAATTATTACATTATATTATAAATATATAATTATTTCTATTAAATTAATAAATCATTTTGAGCGCGTTCCGGGACCTAAAATATTAGAAATCAATCACTTGATATGCCTGCATATTTTATGAATTTGTGTAATTTTCTTTCCGCTGCTTTTTCTAAAATTATTCCTCTCTTTAGTTTTTCTGTACAGTATCCAGAATTTGTTATTGTAATTCATAAGTATTTAACTTCACCTGCCATGTATATCACTTCTCCGTTGATGTTCAGGCTTCCTTTTTTACCAGTTGACATAAATGTTGTTTTCTTTAAATGTAAGTTCATAGAATATTTAAATTTTATATTAATAATATATTTAGCTATCATTATTACATAATTCAGAATTAAGTACAAATAAAACATCTGCATAATTTTCATGACATAACATTTTGGCGTTTTCTCGAAAAGGAGTAAAGTGGACATGTCACGTTTTGAATGTTTGCTCCGCATTTCGCGCTCCTTTCTATCCAAGCCCAGCGCCGCCAGGGCACGCGCTCAAGTGTAGTCACCCTTCTGAGCTGGAAGCAGGGTCGCACCTCTGGCACACTGCTGTTCTGATAACGTGACTTTTCTGACCTCTGCAGACATCTCGCCGCGTTCTTCGGCGGGCTGCATGCTACACTAGGGCAATTCGATATGCCCAAGCGTAGGAAGAGGGCGGTGAGCAGTTTTCAGTGGACGAGAACATTGTGCAGTGACGAAGTGGAGATTATATTTACTATACAAGAATTAGTGGAATCATTCGCGTTTCGTTAATTATTAGTAACCGAGTGTTATATATGAACAAGATAATAATTCAAACAATAAATAACAATTATAAAAGTATATTAGTTTAATAAACATTTTGTGAGATATTATTAACTAAAATAACTTATTTAGTCGACATTTATGGATGGTAAGCTGTTGTTTTTCATTGAAAATACACGTATAATACCCTTATAACCTTTATGGACGTCCATACCGTTATAGACGTCCTATAGAGGTATTTTAACGGTATAAAAGAACATAGGTATTTGAAAAAGGTATGTAAAATACCGGTATTTTACCGGTATCTAATACCTTTCCGAAGCTTCTTAGTCACTATCTTATACGCCATACCCCAGGGTTCATTGTCAATCTGGCTTAGAAGTTCCTTCCAACTTCTGTTTTTGCTCATTTTAATTTCTTTTTTAAGTTGCTTGCGCTGTGTTTTATATTGCTCTCTAAGGTATGGGTCGTTCTTGGCTCTTGTCGCTTATTATTATTATTATTATTATTATTATTATTATTATTATTATTATTATTCAAGTGACAATCATAGTTTTCTCACAT